>VWZI01020620.1:72664-87738 GCA_013396835.1 Psilopogon haemacephalus | reverse complement strand
GCGGGATGTGCCTAGCTGGGGTGTGGCTGTGGAGAAAGGAGCACCTGGAGCTGGAGGTTGAGACGGGGATTTGGGAGAGCTGGGGACCACAGTTGGGGAGCCAGGGGGTGGGAGCTCCGGGGGCGCACTGGGAGAGCCAGGGGCTGAGGTTGGGGGCTTGCCAGGCTGGAAAGGAGCTCCAGGGGCAGGGTCTGGGGTCAAGCAGGCAGGGGGCCGTGGGGAGCCAGGGGGTCCGAGGGTGCCTGGTTGGAGAGTGGAGAGCTGTGGAGAGAGCCAGGGGATGGTCACGTCACTCGAGAGAAGCCTCTTGGGGCAGTCCCTCTCTAGGGCCCTCTCCCTGCCCCACACCTGAGGCAGGAGGTGCCCATGCTTCTGCCAGCACCGATGCTCCCCTCGAGCCCTAATCCTCCAGAGACAGATGGAGAGGAAGAAACTGAAGCAGGAGGAAGTAAACCCCCTCAGACAGACCCAACCACGGGGCTGGACAGCCCCTTGCCAGCGCCACCCCAGGTTGCCTGGGGTCAGCACTCCTCTCTGGGATGAGCCGGCCAGGCTGCCCCCGCGGTGACACCACCCCAAGCGCAGAGAGAGAGAGGGTGAAGGGCTGGCAGGGAGCCCAGAGGGGCCTGTCCTGCCACATACCTGCCGGGTCACCAAACCCCAGCTGGTGACTCAGGGCTGCACCCTGCCCACGCCTCGGCAGCGGCGCTGGCACGCGTCACCCCTGCAGAAGAAGCTGGCCCTGCGCCCAGGCACCCAGTGCAGGGGGCACCTGGCACCACGAGGAGAAGGCAGAGACACGCACCCCGCAGAGAGGGAGCCCCGCAGAGACAGGAGAGCCCCGAAGGAGAGAGCCCAGCAGCAGAGCAGCCGCGACACGGGAGGGTGAGGCGAGGACTCACGTCAGGGGGGGACGGCAGCCTCTGGCGTCCACGGGAGTCCCCGGCACAGCTCGGCTCGGCTGGCGGGGAGTCGCTGCCCGACAGAAACAGGCCAGGAAGACGAATTTAAACGGTCTGAACTCCCCGACGCGCCTCCGCTTGCCTCCCGCCCCACAGCCCCAGCCTTTAACCGCAGGACGGGGTCGGGCCAGGCCCTCCGGCTGCTGCCAAACCCAAACGCAACACCAAATCCCAGCGAGGTTTGGGCTGCGGCGGGGAGGAGGGAACCGTCCCAGAGTCCCTTTCCGGAAGGTTTTGGGCCCCCGGGGAGCGAGTTTCCCACACTCGGGTTTCAAACAGCCCCCGCCTGCCCTCCCCGCAGATCGAGCTCTCGGAGCTGGCTTGTGCCCAGGTCGTCCCAGGGTTAGGAGTGCCACAGAGCCACTCTGCTGCCTTGGCACGGCCCAGCGGGAGGAAAACCAGCGAGGCTGGAAAAAAGGGAAAAGATGCCCGGGGTGGTGTCCCCTTGGCCATTATTCCAGTCCTGGGGAGGCCCCAGAGTGGCACGGCTGGCTGGCTCACAGCCTGGAGGCAGCTCCCGGGCCGAGACAGCCGTTCCTGCGGTCTGAGCAACCCGCCCGGCACGGCCCCGACCTTCCCACGGTGGCTGCGGGCGGGACGCGGCCTCGTGCCCTCAGCTCCGTTATCCTGGTCCCTGCGACACCCCAGGCAGCGTCACCCGGGCCTGCCCCGGGGTCCATCCCCAGCCCCTCACCTGGTCTCAGCGCCTGAGCACCCATCGCTCGCTGTGCCCAGCTCGCCTGCCGCACGCTGGGGTGTCTGGGGGGCTTGGGGGGAGGCTGCCTCTGCCTCCCCGCTGGCACATCTGCGGAAGGCGGTGAAGGTCTTGGAGCAGAAGCGAGGGGAGGGGTCGGAGCAGAAGGGTGAGAGGCGGGCTCGCTCGGGGGTCCCTGGGCCCTCCCTGCTGTCCATCTTGGCCAGAATCTCCTCCACCGTGGTGCCAGGAAACCGCTCCGGCTTGCTGGCCACCGGCACCGGTGTCACCTTAAAGGAAGCCTTGCGGGAGGAGGCCGGGGGGGTGGAGGGCAGCTGCTCGCCAGGGGCTGGGGCCAGGCCCTCCACGGCCAGGGGGGACATGAGCCCCTTCCCGTTGTGCGTCTCAGGTGACTTGACAGTGAAGGAGGGGCGCCGGAGGGCCCCCCCAGAGCTGTGTCCCCCATAGGGCTGGGGCCCAGCTAGGCGGTTAATCTTCTCAGCTGAGGGCAGCTCTGGGCAGGGTTGCCGTGGCCCCGGCACGGGCAGGGAGGGCTTGGCTGGCACAGCTGGCTTGGGTAGCACACGGGGCTTGGGCCGGATAGGAGGCTTGGGACGAGTGGTGCCTGCAGAAAAGGAGGGGAGAAACACCAGGTCAGATGGGCACGCCAGGGCCAGAACGGACCCCAGGCACCAGCCTCACACCCCCATGGGTGCTCCCCCAGCACAGATCACACCAGCAAACCCCTTACCCCATGGAGACAGACCTTTCTCAGGGCTGCCAGGCAGCAGCCCAGTGCCAGCAGGCATAGCTGGGTGCAGGGGCTGAGGCTGTGAGGCCATGGCAAAGCTGGCGTTGGGTAGATGCGGTGCAGGTCAGCTCCTGTGGAGAGAGGAAGGGGAGAAACGTTTGGGGGAGCATCCCTTTGCCCGTGTTCCAAGGGGACTCAGTAGCCACCTCAGTGCCATGGTCCTGAGCCGCCAGCTGCGTGCCAAACCCTCACGTCCACCTGTGCCAGCACCAGACACGTGCCAGCCCCTATCGCTCTGCCAGTCCTCCCAGCACCGGTCCCACCCTTTGTACACTGTCCCTGGCTCACCTGCACCAACTGGGCACAGCAGGATGACCCCAGACTCCTCTGCCCCTACCACTCCCAGAGCTAGTGCTTGCCAGCAGCCCCCAGATTCCACATGGTTCCTATTTCTCCAGCTCTCTGAGCCTGTCCACGAGCCCCAGCATGCACATATCACCCCCACCCACCGGTGCCAGCACCCCCAGCCC
The DNA here is from genome assembly GCA_013396835.1 of Psilopogon haemacephalus. Lineage (NCBI taxonomy): Eukaryota > Metazoa > Chordata > Aves > Piciformes > Megalaimidae > Psilopogon > Psilopogon haemacephalus. Next base: position 84,801 of record VWZI01020620.1, on the reverse strand, counting down.
CAGGCCGGCCCCCAGCTTGCTCCAGTCACCTCATCAGCTCCCTGCACGCCAGCACTGGTTCACCAGTGCCGATCCCTCGTCCAGGCCCCCACACACCATGCCAGCAATCTGTCCTGAGCCATCCCCCAAAACCCACGGGGCGTGTCAGCCCTTCCGGACCCCTCCGAACCCCCTAATCTGCCCTCCCTATCCCACGTGGAACCAGGAGCACTCCTCAAGCTCCCCCCGACCAGCGCCCTCCGGGTCCGGAAGCACCTCCTGAGCAGCTCCTCCTGAGCCCCCTGGGGCCGGGAGCACCGCCCTCAGTTCTCGATCAGCCCCTCCCGACCCCCCGGGACCAGCAGCACCCTCACGAACAGCCCTTCCAAGGCCAGGAACACCGCGCTGACCCCCGGCCAGCCTCTCTAGGTCTGTCCTGGGACTAGGAGCACCCCTCTGACCCCCCCAGCCCCATCGCAAGGGTAATGGGGTGCCCCACTCACCTTCCCCACAGCGGTCTCATGTCCAGGATAGGTGTTGGGGGAACACGGGCAGGGGGAACCGGGGGCGTGTTGCCCTCCCTACGGGTCTCACGCTGCCACCGCCTCTCCCGTGACTCACCGGGGCTGCGGGGACAGGAAAAACCCGCTCGGTGCCTCCTCCCGGCCCTGCCCCCCCCTCCCCCCNCATCGGGCCCGTTTCCCACCCCCGGAACGGTGCCGAGGCCCCAGGACGCGGGTCCCTGTGCCTCCCCACGCCGTTCCGGTGGGGCCTACCCCCGCTGCCGCGGCAATGAAGTCTCCGCTCGAGTATCTGAGCAGGCCGCAACCCGAGGGCCTGGTCGCGTTGCCTCAGCAACGAAGCCTCCGCTCGAGCAGCTGGGAGGGCCGCACCCTGCGGGGCCTAGCTGCGTTGCCATGGCAACGGAGCCACTCACTCGAGTTGGGGGGTGGGAAACACCGGGCTCGTAGTGCCTGCCGGGGCTAAAGCAGCGGAGAATCCCGCGGCCTCGGCCCCGGCGGGCACCACGGGGCCGGTGANCGGCCTCGGCCCCGGCGGACACCACGGGTCCGGTGAGATCTCGATTCCACGTTATCCACGGCCGCCGTTCACACACCGCTGGCCACGCCTCCCCCCCCCGCCCCACACCAACGAGAGCACTGGGATAGAACGGCCGCAGCGCCGCGTGGCCGGGTGTTACCATAGAGAGGAGCGGTGGGGACAGAGAGGCGCCGCGTCCCGCCTCGCCCCACCATAGAGAACGGATCAGAGCGGCTCCAGGCTGCGGAGTGCTGAAGGGAGACCTCTGCCTCTGCCCCACCATAGAGAAGGGATCAGAGCGGCTCCAGGCTGGGGAGTGCTGAAGGGAGACCTCTGCCTCTGCCCCACCATAGAGAAGGGACCAGAGCAGGTCCAACGAGGNCCATTGAGAAGGGATCAGAGCGGCTCCAGGCTGGGGAGTGCTGAAGGGAGACCTCTGCCTCTGCCCCACCATTGAGAAGGGATCAGAGCGGCTCCAGGCTGGGGAGTGCTGAAGGGAGACCTCTGCCTCTGCCCCACCATTGAGAAGGGATCAGAGCGGCTCCAGGCTGGGGAGTGCTGAAGGGAGACCTCTGCCTCTGCCCCACCATTGAGAAGGGATCAGAGCGGCTCCAGGCTGGGGAGTGCTGAAGGGAGACCTCTGCCTCTGCCCCACCATTGAGAAGGGATCAGAGCGGCTCCAGGCTGGGGAGTGCTGAAGGGAGACCTCTGCCTCTGCCCCACCATTGAGAAGGGATCAGAGCGGCTTCAGGCTGGGGAGTGCTGAAGGGAGACCTCTGCCTCTGCCCCACCATTGAGAAGGGATCAGAGCGGCTCCAGGCTGGGGAATGCTGAAGGGAGACCTCTGCCTCTCCTCTGCCAAAAACAAGCGCCAGGACAAGGGTAAACGACCTCACGTTGCCCCAGGCAAGGCTGAGGTTGGACAGGAGGAATGACTTTTTCCCCTTGAGGGTTGTCAAGCCCTGTTCCAGGCTGCCCAGGGCAGTGGCGGAGTCCCCATCCCCGGAGGGGTTTCAGAGCCGTGGAGACGTGATGCTGAGGAAGACGGTTTGGTGGTGACCACACAGTGCTGGGTTAAGGGTTGGACTCCATCATCTGGAAGGTCTTTTCCAGCCTAAAGGATTCTGCAATTCTATGATCACCCCCCACCGACACCCCACCATAGTGCACAGCTGGCTTGCAGCACCCAGACTCTGCCTGCTTGGCACCCAGGACACCCCTGCCTCAGCTGGCTCACAGCACCCTGGGCTCTCCCCAGCCACCACCCCACCACTGCACACTGCCACTTTGCAGCACTTCAGCTCCTACCCACCTAGCACCCCACTTCTTGTGGCTCCCTGCCTGGCACCCCACCACATCTCCATAGCCAGTCTGTTGCACCCCAGCTACTCCCTGAGTCGCACCCTGCTGCAGTGCACCCCATTACCTCCCTGCCTGGCACCCCACTACATCTCCATAGCCAGTCTGTTGCACCCCAGCTACTCCCTGAGTCGCACCCTGCTGCAGTGCACCCCATTACCTCCCTGCCTGGCACCCCACTACATCTCCATAGCCAGTCTGTTGCACCCCAGCTACTCCCTGAGTCGCACCCTGCTGCAGTGCACCCCATTACCTCCCTGCCTGGCACCCCACTGCATCTCCATAGCCAGTCTGTTGCACCCCAGCTACTCCCCGAGTCACACCCTGCTGCAGTGCACCCCATTACCTCCCTGCCTGGCACCCCACTACATCTCCATAGCCAGTCTGTTGCACCCCAGCTATTCCCCGAGTCACACCCTGCTGCAGTGCACCCCATTACCTCCCTGCCTGGCACCCCACTACATCTCCATAGCCAGTCTGTTGCACCCCAGCTATTCCCCGAGTCACACCCTGCTGCAGTGCACCCCATTACCTCCCTGCCTGGCACCCCACCGCAGCACACAGCTGTCTTACCCCACTCTGAGCTCTCCACAGCTGAAGGCTGTGACACCACAGCGCCTTCCTGCCCCACAAGACACACATCACCTCGGGGATATCCCACTGCTGCTTTCAGGATGGCAGGAGAGATGGAGAGATCGAGAGATGAGTGGAGGGATGGAGGCGGTAAGGGATGGTAGGATAGATGGAGAGATGAAGGGATGGGGAGATCAAGGGATGGAGGGATTGAGGGACGGAGAGGATAAGGGATGGCAGGACAGATGGAGAGATAGAGATGGAGGAGTGGAGGGATGGAGGGGCTAAGGGATGGCAGGAGAGATGGAGAGATCAAGGGATGGGGAGATCAAAGGATGGAAAGGATGGAAGAGTGGAGAGGTGGAGGGGATAAGGGATGGCAGGAGAGATGGAGGGATTCAGGGATGAGGGATGAAAGGATGAGGGATGAAGGGATGGAGATACAGAAGAAGGAAAGAATGGATAGAGGGATGGAGGGACGGATGGACAGATGGATGCTCAGTTTTAAGGGTTCTCCCCAGGGCAATCGAGCATGGCAGACACCTTTGTAAACAATTCTCCCCTTTGTTGCCTCAGCTGCAGCATTTCCACCCCCCCAGCCTCACTCCAGCTCTTCCACCCAACCTGAACCCTGGGGACACGCCCCCAAAAATCAGGCTCAAGTTGGGTGACAAAAGCCACCAGGGGCTCCAAACCTGCCACACCAGCAGCTCCCCAGCACAGCTTGCAGCCAGCCTGGGACATCTCATCACCTCCCTGCCAGGGCAGCTCCCAGCAGCGCGCTGCAGCCCCTCCCCGATTGCGGTGCCGGTAAAACATGCGGGGGGTCCCGGGGGGCTGACTGCCCAGAGCCAGACCGGGAAGCAGCCGCCGTGGCTGGAGCTAATCAGATCAGGGAGGAGAAACCCTGATGGCACCAGGATGGAGCGGCCAGGCCGGTAATGGAGCAGAGTGAGCTCAGCACTGGCTGCAGGCCAGGCCAGAGCAGCGGCGGGGGCTGCGGGGGGCACGGACTGCCAGAGGTGGCTCCGCTGTGGAAAGGATGGACAGAAGCAGCCCCTCTGGGAGAAGGATGGACAGACAAGCAGGCCCCACTGCAAAGATGGATGGACTGAGAGACGGATGAGCCAAGCTGTGGGTGGGGAGGATGAACGGAGGGATGGCTGGACAGAGCTGTCCCTGCTGCAGGAAGCAGGGGTGGGGAAGGAGGAGAAGATGGACAAACCAGCCCTGCCCCGCCCCCAGCTCTGCACCCATGCTGAAGCCTTGGTTGTGGTTTTTTTTTTTTATTCAATCCCAGTTGCCACATGAACAGACCCAAAATACAAAAAAAAAAACAAAAAGGAAGAAACGAGACAGAAACAAAACTCCAGATTTAAAAAAAGCCCAAAAATCGATAGGGAACCAGGCTGAGGTGGGGCCAGACCCCCCCAGGACCCCCCTGTCTGGAAGGTCCTGCTCCCCAGCCAGCACTGGGGGGGCACTGGGGGGACTCCAGCCCCACTCCTGCCTCTCCCCACATTAAGGGCAAGGTCTTGGTGGGGCCAAGCAGCATCCTGCCACAAGGCCACTTGGCCCCTGCCCCTCGGTGACCAGCCTGGGGCCAGTGGGACAGGGCTAATCGGAGCCTGATGCAGAGTCCTCCGAGCTGGGGGGCAAGCTGGCCACCCCCTCCTCCTCTGAATCCTGCAGAACGAGGTCAGAACAGAAGGGAATGAGGTCAAGGCAGGACGTGATCAGGTCAAGGATTGAACAGGTCAGCAGATGACGACATCAGGGAGACATGTCCCCTCCCCCTTCCTCTCCCCTCACCCTGGGGGTAGCTATAGCACATGGTTAAGCCACCTCCACCCAGAGAGACTTTACATGAGGCACCCGAAGGTCCCAGGGATGAGGAAGACCCTTCCCACAAGTGCTCCCCAGGACACCCCCCACACCCTAGCCCAAGCCCTCACACCTCCTTCTTGCTCTCTGCAGAGGAGCTTTCATCACTGGAGACAAACTCTTTGCTCTTGAAGCTCTCGTTCGTATTCTTAGCAGGGGACTTGGTGGAGGACGAGGACTTGGAGGTAGAACCTTTCTTCTCTGCTTTACCCTTTACCTGCTTCTCCTGCTTCTTTTTCTTCTTCTTAGACTTCTCCCTGGAAGCGGAAAGGACAGGAGAAGTGCCACCCTGCTGGCAGCCCCCAGCCCAGAACCCTGAGGACCGGGACAGCCTGGTCTGAGAGGGACGAGGCCCTGTGCACTCACACCCTGGAGCTCTCGGACTTGCTGCCCATGCCATACTCCTTCATAGCCTTCTCATAGTCCCTCCTGGCATCCTCTGCCTTGCGATCCCATTCCTGCAGAGCAGCACAAGGTCAGCAGGGCCTTCCCTCCTCCTCTCCACCACCAGAACCAAACACAACCCCATCCTCACTGCACCAGCACTCTCACCACCTTGGACCAAGCCAATGCTGATCCAACAGCTCCCCAGCCCAGAGATCACCTCCCTGCAGCCACACTCCCCTCCTACCCCCTATCTGTGGAGCTCTGGAGACCACGCTGGAGTCCACCAGGCTCCTTAGGTTCGAGCCAGGCCCTCCCACTAGCACAGCTGCCCAGCTGCCTCCATTCCCCACCTCCTTCTTCTCCTTGGACATGGCCTTCCACAGCTCCCCAGCCTTCTTGGACAGGTCTGTGATGCTGATGCCAGGGTGGTCTGACTTGATCCTTTCTCGGTTGGCATTCAGCCAGAGCATGTAGGCTGACATCGGCCTCTTGGGAGCATTGGGGTCCTTCCCCTTCTTGTTCTGGGGACAGAGAACAAAGGTGAAACCCTCAAATGCTACCCTCAAGACCTGGAGACCTGGGCCTGCCCCAGGATGAGGAGCTGTGCCTCAACTGCCCTCCTCCATCGCAGAATCCCAGACTGGTTTGGGTTGAAAAGGACCTCTGAAGCTCACCTAGTCCAACCCCCCACCCAGTCAGCAGAGACATCTGCAGGTCACTTAGAGCCCTAATCTGACCTGGAATGGTTCCAGAGCTTGGGCATCTCCTACTTTTCTGAGAAACCTGGACTAGGGTCTCACCCAGAAACTCTATGTGGATTCATCCACAGAATCTGGACAAATGACACAGACAGGAAGTAGCACAGGCCAGGCCAAAGTGAAGCAGCTCAGATGGGCTGAGAGCTCCATCTCCCCACTGGTTCTCTAGAGCAGATCCTGCTCACCTCCAGGCCAGGCCAAAGTGAAGCAGCTCAGATGGGCTGAGAGCTCCATCTCCCCACTGGTTCTCTAGAGCAGATCCTGCTCACCTCCAGGCCAGGCCAAAGTGAAGCAGCTCAGATGGGCTGAGAGCTCCATCTCCCCACTGGTTCTCTAGAGCAGATCCTGCTCACCTCCAGGCCAGGCCAAAGTGAAGCAGCTCAGATGGGCTGAGAGCTCCATCTCCCCATTGCTTCTCTAGAGCAGATCCTGCTCTCCTGCTCCCCCCCAGCAGCAGTCCCTCACCTCCAGACCAGGCCAAAGTGAAGCAGCTCAGGTGGGTTGAGAGCTTCATCTCCCCATCGCTTCTCTAGAGCAGATCCTGCTCTCCTGCTGCCCCCAGCAGCAGTCCCTCACCTCCAGCTGCTTCTTGCGGGGCTTGCGGTCCTTGACCACCTTGGCCTTCTTGGCTGGCTTCTTCTCCTCGCGGTCGCTGTCCCCGTCGCCGCTGGAGGAGCTGGCTGAGGCGTTGCTGTCAAACCTGGGGGGCAGGGCCACAAGGCTTCAGCGGCAGCTCAGGGCCCTCCCACCGCAGAGGGAACACAGAAGGCAGAGGACTTGGCAGCAGCCTCGTGGTGCTCTGCAGCTCCACAGGAGGCTCCCAGTCTGCGGCTACTCTGCTCTGTTGGGCAGCTCCCCGGGGACTCTGCTTCCTCCAAAGGCTCCCTTCTCAATTTCCTGCCCATTCCAGGCCCTGGCACCTCACAGGGCTCAGCCCCACCTAGGTGTGGGCTCCCAGCAGGCTCCAACCCCTCGGGTCCATAAGCACATGACCAGAAGATGCCCAGAACTGCTGCTTCCCAGGGCTGAACTCCAGGAATTGGGAAAGTAATATCGGCCCTGGGGAGACCTTCCTGCAGCCTTCCAAGGCTTGGAGGAGCTTCCAAGAAAGCTGGGGACAGACTTTAGCAGGGCCTGCTAAAGGGACAAGGGATGATGGATATGAACTGAAAGAGAGAGATTCAGACTAGAGAGAAGGGAGAAACATTTGACCCTGAGGGTGGTGAGTGCCTGTCTCAGATTGCCCGGGGAGATGGTAGCTGCCCCATCCCTGGCACCACTGCAGGTCAAGTTATTTGGAGCTCTGAGCTTTAGTTGCAGGGTCCCTGCAAGACTGCAGGAGTTTGGACTAGGTGAGCTTTAAAGGTCCCCTCCCACACAAACCAATCTGTGACTCCATGGTTCTGTGCCTGGAGCCTTCCCTAACTGCTGCTGTCCCACACAGCACCTTGACCAAGCCCCCTCAACAGACCCTGCCCAGCCTCTACTCACTCTTCAGCCACATCATCATCCTCTTCCCCAGGGTTGAAGGACTCATCTGGAAGGAGAGCACACAGGGGTCAGCTTAGTGTGAGGTGAGGATGGGCAGGACCTCACCAGGGCAGGGGAAGGAAAGGGAGCACCCAAGCAGGCACCCCTGGCCTCAGCTCTCACCTGTCTCCTCTCCGGAGTTGTCGCTGCTGTCGTTGGCATTCTCCTCTCGGATCTTGCCCTCCTCCTTCATCCTCTCCAAGTAGGCATCGTGCTGGTCCTCATCTGAGTCGGCATACTCATCATAGCTCTGCTTCATGCCCTGTAAGACAGCTGAGTGAGGACCAGGGCCACGGCACCAGGCACACTGCTGCTCCCAGGTAGACCCCACCCCGGGCATGCAGGGGGCAGGGACACCAGCCACATCCCCACCCCATTTGGGCTTCAGAGAGAGGGAGGAAAAGTTATGTGGGTTAGAGGTGGGGCCTGGCACATCACGCTGGAATTTAGTCAAGGTTTAGTCAGGGGGCACCATGGCCATGCAGAGGAACCTGCACCAGGAGGAGGACAGAGAGGAAGGGGAATCAGTATCGCACGGACCTTTTTCTTCTACAAGGGCAANATAATATTAATACTAAAAAAAAAAAACAAAAAAAAAAAAACCAACCCAAAAAAGCAAAAAGCAGCAGAATGTTGGTGAGAAGAGAGTGCCCAGCCCCTGCCCACCCCAGGAGCACCAGCCCTGCCCAGCAGGTACCTCCTTCAGCCCTCGGTTCTTGATGTTCAGCTTCTTGGCGTTGACAAAGTCAAAGAGCTTCCCGTACTCCTCCCTGCAGGGTGGGACAAGGAGGTCAAGGACAGGGGGTGGGGCCGGAGAGCCAGAGGGAGCCCAGCCCACACCCACCTCTCAATGCTGCTGAAGGTGTACTGTGTGCCCTGCTTGGTCTCGATCTCGAAGTCGAAGGAGCGGGTGGTGGTGGTGCCGCGGGCGAAGTTGACGAAGGAGATCTCGTCGAAGCGGATGTGCACGGGCGGCTTGTGGACATAGATGAAGCCTCGCTCCAGGGGGTACAGCAGCCCCGAGCTGGCCTTGTAGGAGCAGGTGATGCACTGGGCCCCCGAGTGGCTGCGGGGACAAACGCAGCCCATGTGACACCCGCGGGGACCCAGCGCCAAGGTGGGACCCACAAGGAGTCGGCATTACTGTGACGCTCCTGTGCTCACCCAGCACCATCCCAGCCCCAGCTGCCACCCACAGAATAGCAGAGATGTTTAGGCTGGAAGAGATCTTTCAGATCATGGGGTCCAAGTGTTAAGCCAGCACTTCCAGGGGTGCCACCAAACTGTATCCCTCAGTGCCACATGTCTTCTGGGCATGAAGACTCCACCACTGCCCTGAGGAGCCTGGGCCAAGCCTTGATAACTCTCAAGGGCAATGAATTGTTCCTCATGTCCAACCTAAACCTCTCCTGGGGCAACTGGAGGCTAGTTCCTTTTGTCCTGTCTCTCCCTGGCTCCAACCTCCTTTCAGGGACTTCCAGAGAGACAGAAGGTCTCCCCTCAGCCTCTTTTTCTTCAGGCTGAACACCTCCAGGTCCCTCAGCTGCTCCTCACTGGACCTGTTCTCCACACCCTTCAGCAGTTTCACTGCACTTCTCTGGACGTGCTCCAGCCCCTCAATGTCCTTCTTGGAATGAGGGACCCAAAGCTGACCCCAGGATTTGAGGTGTGGCCTCACCAGCACCTAGGACTAAAGGGCAATCTCTGCCCTGGTGCTGCTGTCACACTTCTCGCTGACAACAGCCAGGATGCTGGTGACCACCTTGGCACACCCACCCCTCAGCCATGCCTCACCCCTGGAAGTTGCCAGGCACGGTGATCTTGCGGTTGACCAACGCCTTCATGACCCGGCTGACCATCTCGTAGAGGGACCCCGACATGTTCTTGGTGAGACGGCCCTCAAAGCGCTTCTCCACCTCCTCCCTGAGTGACCACAGCAGATGATGGTGAGCAGAGGGAGCTCAGAAGGTTCCCTTGGCTCCCCTCAGCCAGGGAGGGGCTCAGAGTCCGGAAGGACCGAACTCACTCATTCATGTTGAGAGTCAGTGAGATGTCCTCATCCTTGGAGAAGAGCAGGATAAGGAAGTGGTAGCGGGTCTGGCCTTGCTTTATTGGGGGGTCCAGGCTGATCTGAACAGAGAAGAGGAGGTGAGGGTCTCAGATCCTTCCACATGGCCACAACCCGTTCCCGGGGCGGGGAGGAAGGCAGGGCCCTGTGCCCCTCACCACGAAGAACATCTGGCGCTGGTCCTTGTGGGGCAGCAGGAAGAGGCGCAGCACGGTGGTGTAGGGGATCTTGTAGTCGAAGGTCTTGCCGTGGAGGTGCAGGAAGGTAGGGTAGATGCGGATGTCGTAGCGCCCGCGCGGCGTCAGGCACTGCAGCTCGCGGAAGATACAGATGGCATCTCCGGTGGCCTGGATCACATCTGCCTTGGAGAGGACGTTCTGGGCAAAAGCCTGCGAGGGAAGGGGAGTCACAGCAGGGTGAGGGCACCTGGACACCCTTCTCTGACCACCCTGCTGTCCCCACGCCGCCCCCCCAAGCCCTTCACGGACCTCCACAGGGTCCACGCCATCCTCCTGCGTGGGCGGGACGTAGAAGCGAACCTCCATGAGTGAGACCTCAGCGTCATCGTTCTGGTGGAACTCCAGAGTCACCTCGTTCTTGCCAGTGGTGCACTGGGAGACATTGCTGAGGGGAATCTCGAACACAGGCTGCTCCCCAATGTCAAAGGAGAGCAGCTGCCCTGGAGAGCGGGAGGGGGTCACAGTCATGGCATGATCAGAACTATGAGATGAGGACAGATGCACTGTGTCCTGTGAGAAGGGAAGGCTGAGAGACCCAGGCTCTGGACAAGAGCAGCCTGAGAGGGGATCTTCTCTATGTTCAGCAAGAGCTAAGGTGTGAGGGGCAAGAGGATGGGGCCAGACTCGTTTCAGTGATGCCCAGTGACAGTACAAGGGCCAACAGACACAAAGTGGAAGCCAGGAGGTTCCACCTGAAGAGGAGGAGAAAATTCTTTGCTGTGAGGATGGTGGAGCCCTGAAGCAGGATGCTCAGAAAGGTTGTCTGGAGAAACTCCTAACCCACCTGGACACTGGAATCCTGGGCAACCTGCTATGGGTGCCCCTGCTTTAGCAGGAGGGTTGGACTGAGTGATCTGTAAAGGTCCCTTCCAACCCCCCTCCTCGTGCTGGGACTCACCCCCGAAGCGCACAGTGCCCCAGTTCCAGCCCTTCACACACAGGTCCTTCTCGGCCAGCTCCAGGCGATAGTGAGCCCTGAAGAACTCCGCGAGCTTGTCAAACTCCTAGGTGGGGACAAGGAGGTGGAGTCAGGGCTGTCCCTAGGTGGGGTCAGGGCTTTTCAGCCCAGCCGGCAGGCAAAGAGCCCCCAGCTAAGCACTCACCGACTCCCGGAAGCCGTCGTACTTGTACACGTGGCCGTTCTTGGTGAGCAGCTTGAGGCCGTGCCCCAGCGCCACACGCCGCCAGACACCCTCGGCCAGCTCCGAGGCCTGGATGTTGTCTACCTTCCCTGTCTTGCTGTTCTTGAAGATGACGCCCTGGCGGCTCAGCCGCAGCCGCCCATCGTTCTGGGGGAGGAGGCAGCCGTGAGCGGAGAGCTCAGCCCAGAGACTCTCGACAGCGCGGAACCGGCACTCCCAGAGCGCACAACCAGGGGCACGACCCCTTCAGGAGAAACCAGGCAACCTCCCAGCCGCCTGCCTGCCTGCTGCAGCCTGCGCCCCCCTCGCCGCTCCAACCCGCAGGCATCACAGAGTCACAGTGCCCCTGGTGCTAGAGATGTGTTGGGCTTTGACGTCCCAAAAGCCTGCAGGTTCAGGGTGACACAAAACCACCTGGCCTCATCGAAGGTGCACTCCTGGCACGGGCACGGGCACAGGCACACGGCCCTCCCACAGCGGCTCTAGTGGAGCTCAGAGCTGGCACATCGCCTCCTTCCCACTCCCCACCCGGACCGGTAAACGCCACCTCTGCCTCGACATGGCAGCAGCGGGACTGGGGCAGCACCTGCTAAGGTCTCGACAGGGAGTCCCCACCCCCGTCAGCACACTCACCATGGAGCCCTTCACCTCCTGGTAGATCTCGTTGAACTCCAGCGTGTCGGCCATGGCGGCCGGGGCAGGGACTCGGTCAGTGTCCCCAGGCCGGCCCCGGGCCAGAGCAGCTGCCAGGGGAGAGGGCAGTCAGTGCGGGGACTCTGCCAGCATCCCACCCCCTGAACCCACTCCCACCGCCAGCTCCGCTTTCTTCGCCCCCTCTGGAAGCGGCACCGACCTCCTCGCAGGGGGCACCCCAGGCCTCCGCGGACGCCGCTTCCCTCTTCCCCAGAGCTGCCACGGCCCCGGGGCCTTCCGCGCCGCGGCCCCGCTGCGTGTTCCACTCCGCTGCCCTCGGCCCGTTCGGCCCTGCCCTACCCACCCAGAGCACCAGACCGCTCCCCGCAGGCCAGATCACCACCGGCCTCAGCACTGCCGGGGCTCAGCGGCGGCCCCCGCCTCGGTTAGACCCTGCTGAACCCGAGTCCCCCGATCACCGGGCCCAGCTTCCCCGGTGCAGCCCCACGGGTCCTGCTCCCCCTCACCCCCGCCTTAGACCGCT
>VWZI01020620.1:4273-16651 GCA_013396835.1 Psilopogon haemacephalus | reverse complement strand
AAATTTAAGGGAAGGAAGGGGAGGGGAAAAAAAAAAAAAAAAAAAAAAAAAGAAAAATGGATCGATTTGGAACAAACTGAGATCTTCCCCCGCACCAGCTGGGCCATGGGCGAGACAGACCCCTTCAGCACTGTGCTCACCACTGGTTGTCTCCTGCGGTTGTAAGAGTGCTCCTTGAGAGCTGGCTGCAGATCTCCCTGTCGACCCTGCCCCTGTGCTGCTTGGAAATGATTTAACAAATCTCCGTGCCCGTTCCTGGCCGCCGAGTGCATCCTGAGCCTGCGGGAAGCGCCCAGGGGGCTGGGAGAAAAGGAGCAAGTCGGAAGAGGACGAAAAGGCACAATCCTGGACCTTCCCCTCCTGCCCCCCTCGCAAAGAAAGGATTTACAGCTCAACCTTGCACCAGCTGTTCCTCGGCTTTAACAGTCAAGAGAGAAATAAATAAAATTAAACGGCCACCACTCGCCAGCCTTGCATCCTGGTGAAATCAGGGAGAGTGTTTTCCGTGACCCCTCCGACGAGGGGGAGGAGCAGGAGGCACAGCGGAGCCGTGAGGAAGCGCTGGGGCAGGTCGCCTGCCAGCCAGCCTGCCCTGCCCTGCAGCCACCGGCCAGGGCTGTAGCTGCTGTGGGCAGATCAAAAAGGAGAAGTGGCTCTCTCCAGACTCCCGGGGTGGCCGTTTTTGCAGGAAGTGCTCCGCATCTTCCTTTTCCCAGGGTCCCCTTCCCCTGGAGTCAGCCCTGCAGGGACCATCTCTCTGCCCACCCGACTGAGCCAGGCTCTCAAAGGGCGTTTCTGCCCCAGCAACGGTTTTGAACCTAAATCGAGTTCTCTGTTCTGAAGTTTGAATGGTTTTCACCTTCCTCCTCCTCCTCCTCCCTGCTGCGCTCCCTTGGGGCAGAGCATAGCCTGGACTCCTCTCCCGAGACCTCTGTGTGCTTCCCAGACTGTCGGCCGCAGCCAGAGCTTGTCCCGGGAGCCTGCACAGCGGCTGGGGAGCAGGGACGTGTGTCTGTGTCCCCATCCCCCATCCTCCTCCTCGCCCCTTCTCGCCCTGCTCTGACCCCGCCGGGCCTGGGCTATGCTGCGGGGCGGAACCCCCTCCACAGCTCCAACATGCCAGCAGCGTCCGGAAAGAGGTTCAAACCCAGCAAGTACGTCCCGGTCTCGGCTGCTGCCATCTTCCTAGTGGGAGCCACCACCCTCTTCTTTGCCTTCACGTGAGTCCCAGCTGCTGGCCAGGGCGTGGGGTGGGCAAGGAGAGGGGGGACACACCTGGGACCCAGGCTCACTTGTGCTGCCCAGGGAGCGGGGTGGGCAAGGAGAGGGGGGACACACCTGGGACCCAGGCTCACTTGTGCTGCCCAGGGAGCGGGGTGGGCGAGGAGAGGGGACACACACCTGGGACCCAGGCTCACTTTTGCTGCCCAGGGAGTGGGGTGGGCGAGGTGGGATACACACCTGGGACCCAGGCTCGCTTTTGCTGCCCAGGGAGTGGGGTGGGCGAGGTGGGATACACACCTGGGACCCAGGCTCGCTTGCGCTGCCCAGGGAGTGGGGGGCACAGAGACAGAGAGGGCCTGTGCCTTATTCCTGCACTGAAAGGGGGACGTTGTGCTCTGGGTGCTGGAGGATGGAAGGTGACATCCACCAGAGCTGTGCAGCCTCCATCCAGCCTGCTTCGTTTGGTTTCCTGGAGTTGAGTCGAGGCAGTGGGCATGGGCATGATGGCTCCTGGCGAGGCGCCTGACTGCTGCCAGCCCTTGCCCCTCTCTCCTCTCCTCCAGTGTTGGCACAGCTTCTTTCACAGGTGATCTGGGAACTGGTGTGTGACCTGTAGGTGGGAAACGGCCAAGAGAGCTTTGAAGTGAAGGGAGTTGGTGGCCTGGGGCTCTGTGTTAGATTCGTGAGCCACAAAGGAAAGTTCAGAGAGGAGAACTCTGACCCCTGCCTAGATCTTGGAGTCCACAATGTCACCTTGATATCAGCTTTTTCCTGAGAAACAGGATTTGATGTCTCTGGAGAGGACCTGAGGAGGTGGCCAGCTGGCAGGTCACCAGGGTCTAGGTTGGACCTGGAGCCAGGGTGTGAAAGTGGTACCAGCTGCTGGAGAAGGGCAGGGCTTTGGCTCGCGTTAACTGCCTGACAAATTAACACTTGCTCAGTCCTTGGTGCAGCGAGGAGACAGGAGGACCTCAAGGTGCCCAGCAGGCTGCTGGGCTGCTATGCCAGTGCCAAGGCAGGTGTGTACTGGACAGGAGTGCCAGAGCACTGCAGCTGGGACCAGCTACCATATCTTGCAGAAGGTCCTGGAATTGGTGTTCAAGGGGGCACAGCAGAAAGCTGTGGATGAGACAGCTCAGCACCTCAAAGTGCTTGATGGTGGCTCCATGTGAAGGGTCTAGGGCAGTCAGGGGGTGTGTGTTAGGTGGCTGGGGGCAGGGGTCAGGGTGGCTGCTGCCTGTGTGCCCTCATGCAGGGTACCTGCAGGCAGCTCCCTCTGGCCAGCTGCCTGCACATGGCCTTGCTTTGCCTCCTGCATCCACTGCCATCACTGGTGTGCTTCCCTCCATCCCTTTCTTTTGCAGCCCCAGTGCTGCAGGTGGGTGAGATGCAGCCTCTCCAGGGAGGCAGATTAGCTCTGCTCCCACTTCCCTCTGTTAGCTCAGCTTTGCTGCTGCCAGTGGCGGGGTCCTGGCTGCACAAGGAGGAGGTTTCAGCCCTGCTTCAGGGCTGCTTGCCTCTTGTGGGGCATCTTCTCTTGCACCTCAGCAAAAACTCTCCCAGCTGAGGGGCTTTGCTGCTGGTGGGGCTGCAGGGATGTTTCAGAGCTGGGAGGCAGCTCCTCAGCGTCAGAAAGGCTGCTGCTGCTGCTGCTTCCTTGGGATGGAGCCGTTGGGGGCTGGAAGGTCACCACGGCTGTGGCGCCTGGCAACAACCGGGCAATAAAAGAGTAATTTGATGACCAAAGGGCAGAGCAGTTTGATTGACTCCTGCCGGGAGCAGCTGGCAGTGTCGCTCGGCAGCCTGCAGCCGTTGCTGGGCAGCAGGTGACAGTCCCTGTGTGGGGAGCGTTGGTCGTGCCGGCAGCTGCCAGCAGAGCTGGAGGTTCTGCTGTGCCGAGTGTCTGAGCACTTGCAGGAGTTCCCTGTCCCTGCGCTGCCTTTTCAGGGGGGTGAGGAGGGAGCGGGCGATAGCTTTGGAGCAGCCACGCCTGCACACCAGGTTACAGGGCCCTGTGACCTGCCGGGGGACTGCAGGGCAGCTGTGCCCCCAGCCCCAGCTGTGCCCTGCTGCTGCAGCCCAGGCTGTGGCCCTGGCCGATCCCTGCCGCAGCCTTTCCCAGGCGCGCCGGGAGCTGGCACGGTGCCGCCCAGCAGGTTTGCTGAGAGCAGGAGCAGCTGGGCAGGGTCCCTGTAATTGCAGGTCAGTGGATGTTATTTAACCTACTTTAAAGCAGCTCTCTAGCCCCCACAGGGCACAGCCTGCTTCCAGCAGGGCTCCTCAGTGGGCAGGGAATTCATCGAGCTGCTGCTGGCCGCGGGCAGCTCCTGCCTGGCACTGGATGGGGGCCGAAGGGACAATTGTCTCGTTCCCAGCAAAACTACAGGCTGCCTTTTGGCCCCGTCCATGCTGGCCCAGGATTTGCATCTCTGGGCCAAGAACTCTGTTTTAATTGATTGGTGAGGAGATGCAGTAGAGCAGGTGGCAGCTGGGACGAGCTGAGGCCAGCAGGCGGTGGGAAGAATGGACGTGCCCAGCCTGCCTCTGGAAGGAGTGAGGGGCTCTGACGTGCTGGGGTATCAAACAGGGGCTGCTTTAGGACCAGAATTCCCCTCTGGGGTCAGTTTGTCCCTTCCTGCATCTACCTCTGGCCCGTGCTTGTCCCTGCTCCTCACATTCAGCCTCTCTGCCCTCGGGATGCTGGGAGCATCCAGGCTGCCCTGGGCAGGGCTCTGGGGGCAGCCTGCTGTTAGGCAACCTCCTGCTGCTCTCAGCTCTGGATTCTGGAGCTCTGTAAAAGTCAGCAGAGTGAAAACTCCTTGCAGATGGGTGAGCCTGTAAAGCTCTGAGCCCTGCTTTTCCTCAGTCCCTGCAGGCCACAAGGGACCCTGCAGATTTGGGAAAGGAGCTGTGGTCTCTCCTGGTGTTAAGGGAGAGAGGAGGGAGAGGTACAGAGATGTGGCAGCCCCTGGAGCTGACAGTGCTCTGATGCCTGCTGGCACACCCCTGTCTGGACCCAACTTGTGTGGCACTGAGCAGGGATTGTGTCTGCAGCACCTGAGAGCTGGAGGCACTACGAGTCCACACTGAGGAGAGCCTGACATAGCAGCTGTCTGAGCCTGGGGGTGCAGTGGGAACAGTGTTTAGCAAGGGGCTGAGGGAGCACAGGCTCCGAGCCCACTGCAGGGAGAAGCTGGGCCAGGCAGCGACGAGGTTCTCCTGGTGTGACTGCGGCCAAAATCCCATCCCAGGCCCAGGTGTGACTCAGTCTGCCTCAGGTTCTCCAGATCCTCTCATGTGCTGCCAGGGACAAGTCTCGACAGCTCCTCTGGCAGGCAGAGTGTTTGCACGCCGAGGGGGAACCAGCGAGTTCCCCAGCACCAGCGTGGCCACGATGGGGAGCAGCCTCCTCCTCCTCCTCCCTGCGGGGCTGGAGCCTGCAGTGCCTGCTGCTCTGGGCAGAGCCCATGGCCCCTCTCTGTCGGGGAGGAGGGCAAAAAGCAGGAGCACACCAGCGGCTCCAATAAGGAGGTGTCCCAGGCTTGCAGCCACCTTCGCTCCCTGTGCTGCAGAGGGCTGTGTCCCTCCTGCAGGGTGCTGCTGCTCTCCTGCCCAGCGCTGGGGGCCATGGGCACGACATCAGCAGCTGGGTTGGTCTGGTTTTGGAAAGGTTCCTGCTTCCGTGGCATGATGAGGTCCATGGGTGCAGGGAGAGCAGGCAGTGGGGCTCGCCATACTTGGGGATGCCAGAGGGGACACCCTGGCATGGTGCTTGTGACCTGGTGACGTTCAACTTGAGGATGCCCTGTAAGCTGCAGGTCCTTGTCCTCAGGGAGGGTGTTCTGCTCATCCTGGCCCATGGAGTCCCAACCCAGGTGGCTTTGCTTCCCTGTCTGGTTGTTCAGGGTGTAAAGTCCTCTCTGTGTAGAATGGCCTTGGCAGTCAGCACCAGTTGGTAACGACAGGGGTTGCAAGTCAGCCCTGGGACACTGCTCCAGCCCTCCAGCCAGTTCTCCCTTCCAAAGGCTGAAGTTCAATCTCCCATCCTTCTGATGTCTGCCTGCCAAGTTGGGTCTAGGACTAATTGGGTCCTGCCTCAGGGTTTGCAGTACCTGAAATAGAGACAGGAGGCTGGTTTGCAGGACATGCAGCAGCCACGAAGCAGAGCTGGGCTGGCAGGGCTCAGTGTCCCCAGGGAGGTCTCCACATTTAGTCCATCAGCATCACTGCTTGCCCTTTTATAGCTGTGGCTGTGTCCCTCTCAATGCCGAGGTGTTGAGTCTGTTGATGCTAAAGGTCATTGTCATCATGGGGACCTGCCAGCCACTGTTGTCCCTGGCTGTGCAGCTCCTTCCTGGGACAGGTTTGGTGCAGTTGGTGCCAGAGATGCCCCCTCTCCCCCTGGAAGGCAATTTGTTCCCTCTCTGCCTACCCCAGAGCTCTTTGCCAGCTCCAGCCCTTGCCGAGGCAGCTTCATCTTTTGCAGCTGTGCCAGGGTCTGTCTGTTGAGGACCTGGACTGTGTGGCTGGCTCAGCCCTGTGCAGGGATGCTGGCATGCACTGGCTCTCCATGGCTCCCCTCCATCCCTTTCAAACAAAGGTTTGGCCTGGGATTTTCCTTCCTAGAGAGAAAAGCTCCTTCCTCAGTGTTCCTGGAAGGGCTTTTTCTCCCTTTAGAGTTCATCTGAGCTCTCCCTCCTGCCCCTCTTCCAACAGCACTTTCTCCTTTGATACTCAGCAGAGAGCAGAGCCAGGGAGGCTGCTCTTGAGTTGGGGTGCTCAGCTCTATGTCTGCAATGGGTGCCCAGGGCAGGAGCAGAGAGGAATCCTGTTCTGAAGGGGTTGCTTCACCATGAGGGCAGAGAACATCCCCATTGAGTCCGCCAAAAGTCTGGGAGCTGCAGGGAACAGGTTTGCCCCTTGTCTAGCTCTCCTCCAAGCTGCTGGATGAGCCCCTGGAGGCTGCCAGGTCTCTGCCAGCTTTCTGCCTGACCACAAATAACTAATTGCCCCTCTGTGGGACTGGGAGACTCTCACCTTCATTTTCTGCAAGCCACCAAAGCACTAGAACGTAGAATCATAGAATCAGTCAGAGTTGGAAGGAACCACAAGGATCATCTACTCCCAGCCCCCCTGCCATGCCCAGGGACACCCTACCCTAGAGCAGGCTGCCCACAGCCTCAGCCAGCCTGGCTGCAAACACCTCCAGGGATGTGGCCCCAAGCACCTCCCTGCAGGGACAACTCATTCCAGCCTCTCACCACTCTCATGCTCAACAACTTCCTCCTCACCTCCAATCTGAATCTCCCCACCTCCAGCTTTGCTCCATTCCCCCTAGTCCTGTCAATCCCTCAGAGCCTCAAAAGTTCCTCCCCAGCTTTTTTGTAGGCCACTGCAGATCCTGGAAGGCCACAAGAAGGTCACCTAGGACCTCTTCTCCAGCCTGCACAGCCCCAACTCTTTCAGTCTCCTCCTAGCAGAGGTGCTGCAGCCCTCCAGCAGGACACGGGGTCAGCATGGCAGAGCCGGTGTGGCTGGTGCTGAGGAGCAGGTTGTGGAGGAGCTGCTCCCTACCCTGGAGCGGAGCCCTGGGTGAACTGGCCTGGAGATGCCATCCCAGATGCGGGGAGGTGGGGGAGGCATCGCCCAGGGTGCCAGGAGGGTGAGGCATCCGCCCTGGTGTGGTGCTTGGGGCTCTGGAGGGTGTGGAGAGTCTGCAGGTGGAGCCTGGCTTGGTGTGCAGGGCTGGAGTCTAGAGGAGCTGCTGTGGGTGGGGGGTGCGAGGAAGGCAGGAGTATGCTGGGTGGCAGAGCTGAGCTTGGCTTTGCACACACTCCTGCCAGTCTGCCTGGTCAAGTGGCAAGGGTTTGCCTTCCCACCCTTGTGGCTGTGCTCAGTGGGTGCTGCCTTGTCTGTGGCCAGTGGAGGCAGGTCCCGCTGCTGCTCCCACCCTCCCTGGGTGCCAGGCAGGACTGGGCATGGAGTCATGCCTGGGTGTGCCCTGCCTGCCTCTCCCTCCTCTACTGCCAGGTAGATGCCAAAGCAGGTGTGCCCACTGCCCCAGCCCAACCTGTCTTATCTCTTGTCACCGTGTTCCTTGCCTGACACCATCCCCTGTCCCCTCCACCTACTGGCCCAGGTAGGAGGATCCTCTCTGCTCCCATTTGGGCCCCTGCCAGCCCTCTGCTGGGCTGAACTGGGCACAGAGCACTGCAGCAAAGGTTCATTCTGGGCTGTAGCCTGGCCAAGCTGCTGGTGCTGTCGTGACAAGGACAGGGGCTGCCTTGCCGTGATGGGACCTGTCACACGGTGACAAAGGAGGGGATGGGACCAGCGGCTGCCCCTTCACCTCTACCTGCTCAGGGGCTGCAGGGGATTACGACATGGGCACCATATGTCGCCCTGCCCACTGAGCCCTGCCCCTCTCTGCTCCTGCTGCCTAAATCCATCTGCACTCATTGCTGCCGGGGAAAGAGAGGGACAGATGCTGCCCTAGATCTGTGGGATTAAACTGCCAGCAGCAAAGCAGATTAGGGAATTACGCTGGCGCCGCCGAGGGGGAAGCCCACTGCCCCAAGCCCGCCACGCCAGGGACATGCTGGAGATTCCCCTGCCCGTGGAAGAGCCAAGTGTTGGCCATGGCTGGTGGGTGCAGTGATGGGGTCCCCCTGTGCCACTGGCCCAGCTCACTCTGGTGTCCCCACAGCCTGTCGCCCTATGCTGACGCTGCCCTGTGGGATCATGGGTGCAAGAGGCCAGCAGTGGGTTTGCTCTCCAAGGGCTTTCCAGACCACTCCCCACACCAGCACCCTGTGGGTGCTCCCTTGGGGCTGGGGGTTTGGCTGGTCAAGCGCACAAGGTCAGGCTGGCTTGGGCACAGCTCCAGTTCGGGTGTGGAAGGCACTGAGAGAGGGCAGAGTTGACCATGTCCTGTCTGGACAGGAGCCCGGAAGTGTAACCTGCGATCAGGGAATGTGGATGTCCTGGTCAGAACACCCTGGGCATGGCTGGCAGGGATGGCTGCAGGGCTTTGAGGGTTGGCCAAGTCCTGGTTTGCTCTGAGAGCACCATCAGGCTTGGCGACATCTCCCTGGGGCTGTGGGGACAGTGGGGAGGCGAGCGAGGAGTAGCATCAGAGGGGCAAGCCAGGGTGTCTCACTGCCATTGTGCCCGCAGGTGCCCAGGGCTCAGTCTGTATGTCTCTCCTGTCATCCCTGCCTACAATGCTGTTGTCTTCCTCTTTGTGCTGGCCAACTTCAGCATGGCCACCTTCATGGATCCAGGCATCTTCCCACGAGGTGAGTCAGGCTCCATCTGGGAAGGGGCTTGGGTTGAGCTGTGAAGAGGATTCCCCAATCTCAGAGGGCTTGAGGAGAGCTCTCCTTGCTCTGTCTGGGTGGCATCGAGTGGTCACACCCATGCTGGGAATGGCAGCTCTGGGTTCAGCACCCAGCCTGCAGGACTGGGTGGGTCAAGCAGCGTGCTGGGTACTCGGGGTTCAGGTGGGTGTTGGGGTTTCAGGACAGGGCTGGGAGAACCTCCCTTGTCTGCCTGCTTGTATATGGGGGTCTCCGGCTGGCCCCGGTGCTGAGTGAGATAGGCTGGGCGACGCGGTGGGGCGACGACACCTCCAGCTTGGGAGGGCAGGAGGCTGTTGTTGGGGCACTGACGTGTGGCTGCTCTGGGGCTCACCGTCAGCTGAGGAGGATGAGGACAAGGAGGACGACTTCCGAGCTCCGCTCTACAAGACGGTGGAGATCAAGGGGATCCAGGTGCGCATGAAGTGGTGCGCGACCTGCCGCTTCTACCGGCCCCCGCGCTGCTCCCACTGCAGCGTCTGCGACAACTGCGTGGAGGTGAGGACCTGCTGCCTCTTCCTGCCTCTTCCTCTGTGCCCGGACCGTAACGCACGGTGCTGGCAGGAGCTCTGTCAGCCGAGTCCCTCATGTTGTCTTCCCACCCCGCCAGGAGTTCGACCATCACTGCCCCTGGGTGAACAACTGCATCGGGCGCCGCAACTACCGTTACTTCTTCCTCTTCCTGCTGTCGCTCACCACGCACATCATGGGGGTGTTTGGCTTCGGCCTGCTCTACGTCCTCTACCAGGTGGAGGAGCTCTCTGGCGTCCGCATGGCCGTCACGTATCCTCTGCCAGGCTGTGGGAGCGGGACCGGGGGGCGGTGGGGCTGGGGGGCGGTGGAGCTGGAGCACAGCCGTTCCTTAGCTGGCTGCCGACAGCATGGTGGTGATGTGCGTGGCTGGCTTGTTCTTCATC
This sequence comes from Psilopogon haemacephalus, assembly GCA_013396835.1. NCBI lineage: Eukaryota > Metazoa > Chordata > Aves > Piciformes > Megalaimidae > Psilopogon > Psilopogon haemacephalus. The sequence continues at coordinate 7,152 of VWZI01020620.1, read as the reverse complement.
CCCGTCGCTGGCCTTACGGGGTTCCACGTGGTGCTTGTGGCCAGAGGCCGAACCACCAATGAACAGGTACGGCCCTGGGGGGGCTGCATGGGGTCTCCCCAGGACCAGAGGGATGGAGGCGAGCTGGCTGAGGGTAGAGCGCAAGATGTCAGGGATCGGAGGCTGAGGGTGCTTTGTCTGAACAGCATGGGACAGTGAGGTCTCTGCTGCTGCTCTTGGGGGACTGTGGGGAGGATGGAGCTGAGCAGGCTCCTCAGGAGGGTAGGAGGTGACCACGCAATTTGGAACAAGGCACCTTCCAGTTATACGCTGCGGAAAGACTTCTGGCCCTCACGGGTGGTTGAATGCTGAAGCAGGCTTGGGAGGAGGAGATTGTCCTGAGGGATCTGGACAAACTCTATGCAGCCTGACCCGGGGCTGGCCCCGAGGTCCCTGCCCACCTGAATGTGCTGCAGATGCTTCTTGCCCGCAGGTGACAGGCAAGTTCCGTGGTGGTGTCAACCCCTTCACCAACGGTTGCTGTAAGAATGTCAGCCGGGTCCTCTGCAGCTCCCCGGCCCCCAGGTGAGCCTGATACAGCCTGGCTGTGCCCCACACCACCTGGGCAAAACGGCAGTCCAGCTCCTGACCCTCTTCACACCCCTCTTCCAGGTACCTTGGGCGACCAAGGGCTGAGCAGACGGTGCTGGTGAGACCTCCCTTCTTGCGGCCTGATGTGTCAGACGGTCAGATCACTGTCAAGATCATGGACAATGGTATCCAGACAGAGCTAAAGAGGACGAAGGTGAGGAAGGTGGGGATTAGCGCTGGGGCCCTCCATGGAGCCCAGGGGTGCAAGCCTGCATCCGTGAGTAAAGAACCGAGTGAGCCTTGTCCCGTCTCCTGTCCCGCTTTGTGTCCCCATGTTCTGTGTCCCCGTGGGACAAAAGCCCTTTCCCTCCATGCGGCTGCGGCCACATGAGGCTTCCCTCCCTCTGTCGTCCCTCCCCATCCTCTCCTTTCCCTCGCAGTGTTCTTTGGAGGTCTCTGTCCTCAGCACGTCCCAGCACGGTGGCATATTCCACCCCCGAGCACTCAGATGTCGGATGGCCCAGGAGAGCCCCCAAACGCCACTGCCCGCTCCCTGCCTGCTGAAGGTAGGCGGAGGCCCTGGCACCCCCTGACCCCCGCTCTGCCCTTTGTCTCTGCAGTCCAAAGGAAGCCTGGAGGTGACGGAGAGCCAGTCCGCGGATGCTGAGCCACCCCCCCCACCTAAGCCAGACCTCAGCCGCTACACGGGCCTGAGGACACACTTAACCTTGGCCACCACCGAGGGTAAGGAGGGCACGCAGGGTCCCTGCAGCCGCTGGGAGGGGAGCCCAGGGCTGTGCCACGCAGAGCAGGCTGCAGGGCCATAGGCAGAACAGGCTGCAGGGTAGGCCAGGAGTACATCAGCACCGCTGCATTGCGGGGCACAGGGTTGCCCGCGTTCTGAGCCGGTGTGTGTGGCCCCTTGCACTTGGAGGAGCCTGCGGGATGCTTCCAGCCAGCTGTGCTCCATCAGGAGAGGAGCAAGAGCCCAAGCTGAGGCAGCACGGGGCATGTCTGGAGCTGCAGTGAGCCACAGGAGCCTGTGGCAGGCGGGCCGCTGTGCAGCAGGCCGGCACAGGAGCATCACCAGGATGAAGGTGGCAAAGGAGCAGCAAGCCTGGCTCGGTGGCAGAGAGCATGTGTGGCAGCGTGACTCACTCTCCCGTTTCCCCGCCTGCTGGCGAAGCAGTGCTGGAGCTTCCTGTGAGGGCTTGGTGAGAGAAGTGGGATGTGAGGGGCAGAGCTTGGAAGCAGCCGCTTCCTGCAGCAGGCTGGAGGCCTCTGCAGCTCTCCCCACCCTCTGGCCATGCTGGAGAAAAGCTGCAGCATGTGTGTCCATGGGGTGACAGCACCCTGGTACCCACTGGCACCTCTCTTCTCTGCACAGCCCACGGGGGCTGCTGCAGGAGCGTGGAAGTGCCAGCCCCACACACGTTGCTGTGGGGACATGTTTTCCATTCCTCTCCGCCTCCTCCACCCTTGGTGCCCTCTCCTCGAGCCCATCCCTCTCTCTGCCTCCATCCCCTGGTCTGTCTGCCCCAGGCTCAGCGCCGGTTCTTGGGAAGGGAGGGCAGGGCTTAGCACGGCCTGTTCCTTCCCTGCACGGCTCTGGGGAGCTGTTGTGTCTGAGTGTCCTCTCCCCTGCCTGCAGACAGCGGCTTGCTAGGCAAGGACAGCCCCCCGACGCCCACCATGTACAAGTACCGGCCCGGCTACAGCAGCAGCAGCAGCTCGGCAGCCCTGCCTCACTCCAGCAGTGCCAAGGTAAGGCAGGATGCCAGTCATAAGGGGATGCCTCTGTGTGCCCTGTTGGGGGAGAGCGTGGGGCCGGCACAGGGAGAGCCGCAGCAGCTCCGTGGGTGACATCTGCGCCTGCCCCGCAGCTGAGCCGCGTGAACAGCCTGAAGGAGCCCAACTCCATCTGCGAGGGCGGCCACAAGCCCAACTACCGCTCGGAGCCCAGCCTGGAGCCCGACAGCTTCCGCTCGCCCACCTTCGGCAAGAGCTTCCACTTCGACCCTCTCTCCAGCGGCTCCCGCTCCTCCAGCCTCAAGTCAGCCCAGGGCACGGGCTTTGAGATGGGTCACCTCCAGTCCATCCGCTCCGAGGGCACCACCTCCACCTCTTACAAGAGCCTGGTGAACCAGACGCGCAACGGCAGCCTGTCGTACGACAGCCTGCTGACGCCCTCCGACAGCCCCGACTTCGAGTCGGTGCAGGCGGGCCCGGAGCCCGAGCCGCCGGTGGGCTACACCTCGCCCTTCCTCTCCGCCCGCATCGCCCAGCAGCGGGAGCCTGACCTGCACGGC
>VWZI01020617.1:36792-49200 GCA_013396835.1 Psilopogon haemacephalus | reverse complement strand
GGCACAGGAGACTTGCTAGAGGGCAGGGATCCATCCAGAGGGACCTGCACAGGCTGCAGAGCTGTGCCCAGGCCAACCTCAGGGCATTCAACAAGGCCAAGTGGAAGGTTCCTGCACCTGGGTGGGTGCAATCCCAAGCACAACTGCAGGCTGGGTGGGGAATGGCTGAGAACAGCCCTGAGGAACAGGACCTGGGGGTCTGGGCTGGTGCAAAGCTGAAGATGAGGCTGCAGTGTGAGTGCAGCCCAGACAGCAACTGTGTGCTGGGCTGCAGCAAGAGCAGCTGTGGGCAGCAGGGCAAGGGAGGGGATTGTGCCCCTTGGCTCTGCTCTCCTCACACCCCACCTGTAGCATTGTCTGCAGCTCTGCAGCCCCCAGCACAAGAAGGACATGGAAATGTTGGAGAGAGTCCAGAGGAGGGCCACAAAGATGATCAGAGGGCTGCAGCACCTCTGCTATGAGGACAGGCTGAGAGAGTTTTTATCCTGGAGAAGAGAAGGCTTCGAGGAGACCTTATAGTAGCCTTCCAGTATCTGAAGGGGGCTACAGGATGGCTGGGGAGGGACTATTGACAAGATCTGCTAATGACAGGACGAGGGGGAATGGGTTTAAACTGGCAGAGGGGAGATTTGAACGGGATGCTAGGAGGAAGTTCTTCACAGTGAGGGTGGTGAGACACTGGAACAGGTTACCCAGGGAGATTGTGTCTGCTCCCTCCCTGGATGTGTCCAAGGCCAGGATGGATGAGGTCTTGAGTGTCCTGTTCTAGTGGGAGGTGTCCCTGCCTATGGCACAGGGGGGTTGGAACTGGATGATCTTTGAGGTCCCTTCCAACCTAAACCATTCTATGATTCTACAATTATTACTGCTCAATGGAGGCTTCAGTGTGATCTGCACCTGAGTTTGTTTTCTAAGATGCCTATGGCAGGGGGTTGGAACTAGATGACCTTAGAGGTCTCTCCCAACCTAAAACATTCTATGATTCTATGATTCTAAAATAGGCAGAAGTGAGAGGCAGGGCTTACTGCAGCAGGCATAGCACTGCATCTGTTCAGCTACATACAGTCTGGACCTGAGCTCTCCTGCATGAGCCACCCTAAAATGGTGGCATTTTCAGTTGCACTCCTGAGCTCAGAACCAGTTTTGTCACCCATAAAATAGATTATGCTCGCTGAAGATCAGTCTGTCCCCTCCTGAGGTGGGTGATGGCCTCAGAAAGTTTATCAGTGTCCCTCTGACATGGGCTGCAACGAATATAGAGTCATAGAATGGTTTAGGTTGGAAGAGACCTCAAAGATCATCCAGTTCCAACCCCCCTGTGCCATAGGCAAGGACACCTCCCACTAGATCAGGACACTCAAGACCTCATCCAGCCTGGCCTTGAACACCTCCAGGGAGGGAGCAGCCACAACCTCCCCGGGCAACCTGTTCCAGTGTCTCATCACCCTCACTGTGAAGAACTTCCTCCTCACATCCAGTTTAAATCTCCCCTCTGCCTGACAAGTGCTCCCTGACAAGTTCTTGGAAGGGAGGATGAAAAACTGTGCAGCTGCAAATAGCAGGAAGCCAACCTCCAGAGATGGAGACACATTCTTGGGAAGAGAAATAAATTGCCTTGCAGTGAATATTTCAAATAACTCAGGAGCCTCTGCTATCTGAGAATTTACACAGCTCTCATACTAAAGTTGCTTTCACCTGCCCGAGTTAAATATTTGGGGGTTATTTATGACATTCTCCCAATGCTTTGAGAATTACTTCCTAGAATTCTTTGGGATTTTTTGCTACAAAATTAAGGGGAAAAAAAATTGAAATGAACAACAGTGAATTTCTAATTGCCAGAAGTTGCACAGATCACAGAATCAAGCAGCTTGGAAGAGACTTCTAAGATCAAGCCCAAGCTATCACCTAAGCCTTCTAATTAACTAAACCATGGCACCAAGTGCCAGCCTCCAGAGATGGAGACACATTCTTGGGAAGAGAAATAAATTGCCTTGCAGTGAATATTTCAAATAACTCAGGAGCCTCTGCTATCTGAGAATTTACACAGCTCTCATACTAAAGTTGCTTTCACCTGCCCGAGTTAAATATTTGGGGGTTATTTATGACATTCTCCCAATGCTTTGAGAATTACTTCCTAGAATTCTTTGGGCTTTTTACTACAAAATTAAAGGGGAAAAGAGGGGAAAAAAATTGCTGAAACAAATAACAGTAAATTTCTAGTTGCCAGAAGTTGCATAGATCACAGAATCAAGCAGGTTGGAAGAGACCTCTAAGATCATCAAGCCCAACCTATCACCTAAGCCTTTTAATTAACTAAACCATGGCACTAAGTGCCTCATCCAGTCTCATTGAAAGCTGCAATTGTCGTAACTCTCTTTGTTACACAACCTACTTTTCCATATTTCTTAATCAACCCTATTTCTATTTCATTTAACACACGTTTCCATGCACATAGGAATTAATTATGGTGAGAAGGGAGGTTGTAGCCAGGTGGGGTTGGTTTCTTCTCCCAGGCACCCAGCAACAGAAGGAGGGGACACAGTCTCAAGCTGTGCCAGGAGAGGTATAGGCTGGATGTTAGGAGGAATTTCTTCTCAGAGAGAGGGATTGGCATTGGAATGGGCTGCCCAGGGAGGTGGTGGAGTCAACATCCCTGGAGGTGTTCAAGCCAAGCCTGAATGGGGCACTTAGTGCCATGGTCGGGTTGATTGGATAGGGCTGGGTGGGTGATAGGTGCGGAGATTCATCCTAGACGTTAGGAGGAAGTGGTGAGAGCCTGGAATGTGTTACCCACTGAGATAGTTAGGGCCACATCCCTGGAGGTGTTTGCAGGCAGGTTGGCAGAGGCTGTGTGCAGCCTGTTCTAGGGTAGGGTGTCCCTGGGCACGGCAGCGGGGTTGGAACTGGCTGATCTTTGTGGTCCTTTCCAACCCTGACTGATTCTATGATTCCATTCTATTCTATGGGTGATAGCTTGGAGCTCTCTTCCAACCCTGACTGATTCTATGATCCCATTCTATTCTATGGGTGATAGCTTGGAGCTCTCTTCCAACCCTGACTGATTCTATGATCCCATTCTATTCTATGGGTGATAGCTTGGAGCTCTCTTCCAACCCTGACTGATTCTATGATCCCATTCTATTCTATGGGTGATAGCTTGGAGCTCTCTTCCAACCCTGACTGATTCTATGATCCCATTCTATTCTATGGGTGATAGCTTGGAGCTCTCTTCCAACCCTGACTGATTCTATGATCCCATTCTATTCTATGGGTGATAGCTTGGAGCTCTCTTCCAACCCTGACTGATTCTATGATCCCATTCTATTCTATGGGTGATAGCTTGGAGCTCTCTTCCAACCCTGACTGATTCTATGATCCCATTCTATTCTATGGGTGATAGCTTGGAGCTCTCTTCCAACCCTGACTGATTCTATGATCCCATTCTATTCTATGGGTGATAGCTTGGAGCTCTCTTCCAACCCTGACTGATTCTATGATCCCATTCTATTCTATGGGTGATAGCTTGGAGCTCTCTTCCAACCCTGACTGATTCTATGATTCCATTCTATTCTATGGGTGCTAGGTTGGACTGGATGAGCTTGCAGCTCTCTTCCAACCTGGCTGATTCTATGATTCCACAAAAAGCAAGCACTGATGGTTTTGATTGCATGAGCCCCAGCCCAGGAAGCTCTAAAATCCAATTTGCACCACCTTAAGCACAAACTGTACCAGTCTCTTCTTTCTGCAAATTCAAGAAGCTTATGTATCTGAAGTCAGCTGCCAAAGTGGTCCTGCAGGCTCTTCTTGGGGCAGATGCCTGATAATATTTCACAGCGTTTACAAGCAGTGGAGATTTCTTTACCTTGAGCAGCGTCTCCTAAAACACTACCTCCTATCTCCTGGCTATTTTACGTTCACAGCCACTGTTCCACCCCTCATTTGGGTGTTTTAGCTGTTGCCACAGCTCCTTGTTGCCACCACACCTGCGAACGCAGCTGTACGCGGATGGGTGCGAGCCACATTGCCGGCGGCACTGCCACCTAGCGGACAAAGCTGGTATAGCACAAGGCCAGCAGCGTAGAGAAAGACTCTTGATACTCCTTTAATCACTGATCAATCTTACTGCAAGTCATAATCAATGAATATTCCACGTAAAAAAAAATACTCCGATAGGCTCCTTTATAGACTTGAATCACTGACAAATATTACTGAAAGTCATAATGCATATTTCGCATAAAAATACTCTGATAGGCTCCCTTATAAACTTTAATCACTGATAAAGCGTAATGCAAATCATAATCAATGCATATTCCACGTAAAAAAATACCCCAATAAGCCCCTTTATAGACTTGAATCACTGACAAATCTTACTGAAAGTCATAATGCATATTTCACATAAAAATACTCTGATAGGCTCCCTTATAAACTTTAATCACTGATAAATCTTACTGAAAGTCATAATCAATGAATATTCCACATTAAAAATACTCTGATAGACTCCCTTACAAACTTTAATCACTGATAAATCTTACTGAAAGTCATAATCAATGCATATTTCACATTAAAAATACTCTGATAGGCTCCTTTATAAACATCAATCACTGATAAATCTTACTGAAAGTCATAATCAATGCATATTCCATATGAAAAATACTCTGATAGGCTCCTTTATAAAATGTAATCACTGATAAATCTTACTGAAAGTCATAATCAATGCATATTTTGCATAGAAATACTCTGATAGGCTCCTTTATAAACTTCAATCAATGATCCTTGTGGTCCCTTCCAACTCTGACTGATTCTATGATGCTATGATTCTAAATCTTACTGAAAGTCATCATCAATGCATATTCCACATAAAAAATACTCTGATAGGCTCCTTTATAAACTTCAATCACTGATAAATCTTACTGCAAGTCATAATGCATATTTCACATAAAAATACTCTGATAGGCTCCTTTATAAAAATTAATCACTGATAAATCTTACTGAAAATCATAATCAATGAATATACCACATTAAAAATATTCTGATAGGCTCCTTTATAAATTTCAATCAATGATCCTTGTGGTCCCTTCCAACTGTGACTGATTCTATGATTCAATGATTCTAAATCTTACTGAAAGTCATCATCAATGCATATTCCACATGAAAAATACTCTGATAGGCTCATTTATATTGCTCTGGGGAGAAGTGAAAGATCCCAGAACCTCTGGGGCCCCATAACACAGTTTAGACATCCCACCCCAAGAAATTCACCCATGGGTTATGACACCCATGACAAGCAAAGACATTGGGGCTGTCTGGTTTTCCATGACCCCTTTACTCTGCTCTCCTCAGACCCCACCTGGAGCACTGTGTGCAGTTCTGGAGCTCCCAACACAAAAAGGACATGGAACTGTTGGAGCCAGTCCAGACGAGGGACAGGAAGATGATCAAAGGGCTGGAGCAGCTATGCTCCAGGACAGAGGCTGAGAAAGTTGGGGCTCTGCAGTCTGGAGAAGAGAAGGCTGCCAGGAGACCTTATAATAGCCTTCCAGTATCCAAAAGGGGCTACAGGAAGGCTGGGGAGGGACTATTGACAAGGTCTTGTAATGACAGGATGAGGAGAAATGGGTTCAAACTGGTGGAAGGGAGATTTGAACAGGATGTTAGGAGAAAGTTCTTCACAGTGAGGGTGGAAAGACACTGGCAAAGGTTGCCCAGGGGGGTTGCGTAGCACAGAATGAACCAACGTGATCAAAGACCACATTGGGTGATTCTGTGTTCCACAACCTCCCTGGAGGTGTTCAAGGCCATGCTGGATGAGTCCTTGGGTGACCTGTTCTAGTGGGAGGTGTCTTGCCTATGGCACAGGGGGTTTGGAACTGGCTGAGCTTTGAGGTCCCTTCCACCCTAAATCATTCTATGATTCTATGAGACCTTGAGTGACCTGCTCTAGTGGGAGGTGTCCCTGCCTATGGTGGGGGTTTGGAACTGGCTGAGCTTTGAGGTCCCTTCCAACCTAAACCATTCTATGATTCTGTGATTCTCTGACCCTTCCTCCAGCACCACAGTCCAAGCACAAAAGGATGAGGACCTTACCTTCTCTCCGTGCCTTGCTTACGACCCTTGCTGCAGATTTACTCATCACATGGACTACATAAAGGGGGCAGTTGACAGCATTTGCTATGGTAATGGCTCTCTGTGTGGCTTCAGCTTCCACTTCTTCTGAACGAGACATCTCATGCCCCTCGGGGCCTGTGATGCCCACTGACAGCATCTTCTTTTCACCCTGAACACCACACAGAAACATGTAAGGGTCAGTTGAAGTGCAGCCACCATGGTGCCATGAATGATAGTGCCAGTCAGATGCCTGCCAAACCAGCCCCTGCAGCTGGCTTGAGGAGAAAAGCAAAATATCATTATCTAACATCATGATAGGAGTAATAATAATAATAAATTGAGGCAATGCCAAGCACAAATCCAGGCTGGGCAGGGACTGTCTGGAGAGCAGCCATGAGGAGAGGGACTTGGGGGTGCTGGTGGAGGAGAAGCTGAAGCTGAGGCAGTAGTGTGCACTTGCAGGGCAGAAAGGCAAGCAGAGGCTGGGCTGCAGCAGGAGCAGTGTGGGCAGCAGGGCCAGGGAGGTGATTGTGCCCCTCTGCTGTGCTCTGCTGAGAGCCCACCTGGAGTAGTGCATCCAGTGCTGGAGCCCCTGGGACAAGAGGGATGTGGAGATGCTGGAGGTGTGCAGAGAAGGGCCCCGAGGATGCTCAGAGGGCTGCAGCACCTCTGCTGTGAGCACAGCCTGAAAGAGTTGGGGCTGTGCAGGCTGCAGAAGAGGAGGCTCCCAGGTGACCTTCTTGTGGCCTTCCAGGGTCTGAAGGGAGCTGCAGAAAAGCTGCGGAGGGACTTTTGAGGCTATGAGGGAGTGACAGGACTGGGGGAATGGAGCAAAGCTGGAGGTGGGAAGGTTCAGCCTGGATGTGAGGAAGAAATTCAGCACTATGAGAGTGGTGAGAGGCTGGAATGGGTTGCCCCTGCAGGGAGGTGTTTGGGGCCAGATCCCTGGAGGTGTTTGCAGCCAGGCTGGCAAAGGCTGTGGGCAGCCTGCTCTAGGGTAGGGTGTCCCTGGGCATGGCAGGGGGGTTGGGACTGGCTGATCCTTGTGGTCCCTTCCAACCCTGACTGATTCTGTGTGAGACCCTTACATAAACTGCAGCTTCATTTTGCTGATGAGAACAAAACACAGGAATCACAGAGGACTCTAAATGCATTTAGCAGTCTATGAAACCTCTACCACACAATTGCCATGCAAGGGGCAAATCCCAATGAACACATTCACAGTGTCACAGGTTGCACTGGGTTGAAAGGGACTCTCAAAAAGCATTTTGCCCAATCCTCCCCTACAGTCAGCAGGAACAATTCCAACTAGAGCAGGATGCCCGGGGCCACATCCAAGATGTGATCTTGAATGTCTCCAGGGATGGGGCCTCAAACACATCCCTGCACAGCCTGTTCCAGTATCTCATCGCTTTCGTCCCGAACCATCGCACAGGGATGGCTCTGATCCACCTGATGAAGTGCTCAGGTGAGAAGGGCCATTCACATTCCTGACTGTGGTGGCCAAACTGCCAAAATGCCTACCTGTGCAATCAGCTCCCCGTTCTCTGCATGGACTTGAGCAATTGCTCCCAGCTCCTTACAGCAGGAAAAGGCTGCGTAGAGCTCCTCGTCGTTGACCATGTACACACCTTTGTAGGCCATGAACATCTTGAAGGAGTTGACACCTTTGTTTTCTACGAGGCTTTTCATCTCTTCCTTCACCTGCAAGACAACCAAGAATGCCCAAAACAGCTGAATTTCACCTGTCCATAACGGATTTTGTACGAGGGAGTTGAAATAGGAAGGCTGAGGCTTTACACGTCCATCAGATGACATTTTCTAACCCCACAGCCCAAGTGGCATATTGAAAGACAGTTTTTATTTTCATTTTTCTCGCACCAAATTGGCTCCCAAAGTACACAAAGCAGTTCCACTGCAGCTCAGACACTGGACAGAGGCACTGAGTGCAGCCTCAGCAAGTTTGCTGAGCACCCCAAGCTGTGTGGTGCAGCAGCCAGGCTGGAGGGCAGGGATGGCATCCAGAGGGACCTGGGCAGGCTGCAGAGGTGGGCACAAGCCAACCTCAGGAGGTTCAACAAGGCCAAGGGCAAGGTCCTGCAGCTGGGTGGAGGCAATGCCAAGCAGTAATCCAAGCTAGGCTGTGGGCAGCCTGCTCTAGGGTAGGGTGTCCCTGGGCATGGCAGGAGGGTTTGGGACTGGCTGATCCTTGTGGTCCCTTCCAACCCTGACTGATTCTAGGATTCTATGATCCTAGCCCAAAAGTCTCTGTAAAGCTGGCAAGCTAGAAGTAGTTGCTGCTATTTATATAGACAGAACTATCAGACAGATAGAACTGTTCATATCTCCAGAGGTCCCTTCCAACTCCTGCCATCCTGTGATCAACTGGGCAGTCATGAATAAAGAACAAAGGATTTTACTCCCCTCCCAGCATAACATTGGTGACAGCAATGTCTGTCTGTGGCACTATTACAGTAACACAGGCTCACAGGGTGTCAGGGATTGGAGTGGACCCAAATAGCTCATCCAGTCCAAGCCCCCTGCCAGAGCAGGACCAGACAATCTAGCTCAGGGCACACAGCAACACATCCAGACAGGCCTGGAAAGGCTCCAGAGAAGGAGACTCCAGCTTAGAATCATAAAAGTTTTAGAATCATAAAAGGTTTAGGATCATGAAAGGTTTAGGGTCATAAAAGGTTTAGGGTCATAAAAGGTTTAGGATCATAAAAGGTTTAGGATCATAAAATCATTAAGGTTGGAAAAGACTTCTTCAGATCATCAAGACCAACCCTCTACCCAACATCTCCATGAGCACTAGACCATGGCCTGAAGTGAGACCTTATAGTAGCCTTCCAATACCTGAAAGGGGCCCAAAGGAGGGCTGGGGAGGGACTCCCCACACAGTCCTGTAATGACAGGATGAGGAGGAATGGGTTCAAACTGGCTGAGAAGGGATTGCAGCTGGATGTTAGGAGGAAGTTTCCCCCAGTGAGGGTGGTGAGACACTGGCACAGGTGTCCAAGATGTCATGTGGGACAGAGTCAAACACCTTACTGAAGCTTGGTAGCTTGTTAGAAGGGCATGAAATATCCATCTTCTTCTACCCAGGTCTTTTACAGCTAAAAAAACATCAGACCTTCCTGTTTCTTTAAACCTTGCCTTTTAAAAACAGTCAAGCTCTCAACATAAGCCAGAACTTTCCATTGATTTACACCTCCCTAGTTTTATTGGATTATTGTGTTTGGTTTTTTCCCCTCAGCACAATTCCTCTGTTCTCTCTTAGGGCTGTTTCAAACGTGCATTCCTCAGACTTCACTGGAGAATTTATTTGGTGTCCTTGGTGTGAGCTGGAAGTCACAGCCAGGCTGCTTAGTGCACAGAATACAAAGGTGGGCTGCTTGCAGAGTGAAGGCTTTGGTTTATGTACTCTCAGAGTTAAAAGATGTTTAACAAAATGTTAACAGCTACTTAACACCTTTGTCAGTGCCATGGACAGAGGAATCAGTGCACCCTCAGCAAGTTTGCAGGTGGCACCAAGCTGTGTGGCACAGGAGACTTACTAGAGGGCAGGGATCCATCCCTGCCAGCAGAGCAAGGGAGGGGATTGTGCCCCTTGACTCTGCTCTCCTCACACCCCACCTGCAGCACTGTCTGCAGCTCTGCAGCCCCCAGCACAAGCAGCACATGCAAGTGGTGGAGGCAGTGCAGAGGAGGCCACCAAGATGCAGCTGAGAGGGCTGCAGCAGCTCTGCTCTGAGGACAGGCTGAGAGAGTTGGGGCTGTGCAGCCTGGAGAAGAGAAGGCTGCCAGGAGACCTTGGAGTGGCCTTGCAGGATCTGAAAGGGGCTACAGGAGGGCTGTGGAGGGACTATTGACAAGGTCTTGTAATGACAGGATGAGGAGGAATGGGTTTGAAGTGGCAGAGAGGAATGGGATGTTAGGAGGAAGTTCTTTCCAGTGAAGGTGGTAAGACACTGGAATGGGTTTCCCAGGGAGGTTGTGGCTGCTCCCTCCCTGGAGGTGTTCAAGGCCAGGTTGGATGAGGTCTTGAGTGACCTGTTCTAGTGGGAGGTGTCCCTGCCTATGGCACAGGGGGGCTGGAACTGGCTGAGCTTCGAGGTCTCTTCCAACCTGAACCACTCTATGGTTCTGCATCTCTTGCCCCCTCTGACCTGCCTGCTCTGAGTCTTACACAAAGGAAGCTAAGCACCTTAGGGTTTCTTTTGCATAGCCTGATTAAAAAAACACAAACAAACAAACAAACAAAACCCCAAAAAACATCAGCAAGAGCCAACAGGAGCATATTGAGTGGTCAGAGAGGAAAAGGCAAAATACATGCAAACATCTCCTGCCCCCTCTGACCTGCCTGCTTGGGGTCTTGCACAGCTGCTTCCTTTCCCTTTAACTTTGTGCAGTATTACCCACAGGTTTAGGTTGTCTGCAGACTTTATTTTTCTTTCAAGCACATGGACATGGAACTAGATGACACTTGGGGGCTGGAACTAGATGACCTTTGAAGTCCTTTCCAACCTAAACCAGTCCATGATTTTATGGGGTTGGAACTAGAGCACCTTTGAGGTCCCTTCCAACCTAAACCATTCTATGATTCTATGATTTTATGAGGTTGGAACTGGATGACCTTTGAGGTCCCTTCCCACCTCAACCATTCTATGATTTTATGGGGTTGGAACTGGATGACCTTTGAGGTCCCTTCCCACCTCAACCATTCTATGATTTTATGGGGTTGGAACTCGATGACCTTTGAGGTCCCTTCCAACCTAAACCATTCTATGACTTCAGCTCAAGTATATAAAGGAATTAATACATAAAACCTCTCAGCCACAAACCTTCCAATGTAGTTTTTGCACATCAAATCTCTCCTGTACTACCCAGCAAGCTGTAATTAGCACAAGAACTCATTAAGAACAGATGTGGTAGCAATTCATGGAGCTGAAAGTCAGCTGTTGTGTTTACCTTGTTGCTCCACCAGGTAACTGCCACGTGCAGTGCATAATCACAGCAGACTTTAGGGTCTGCCCAGCTCTTCCATGTCTCAAAGGCTTCAATCAGGGAAGAGCCTTTCTGAGGGATGGCAAAGTCGATGATCATGGTGGTTCCTCCTGCTAGAGCAGCCTGAAAGGAGAAGTTAACATTTGGCAATCAGAGAGAATGCAAATTCCCTTCCCCTCTCTCCAGTTCCCTGTGCAGCCCAAAAGGCAGAAGCCACTGAAGAGTTTCCCTGAGTCAAGCCTCGACTTGCAAAATGATTGAGGAGATTAATTTCACCTCCCTTGAGAGGGATCTTCTCAAACAGGTGGTCAGGAGATCCTCCTGGAAACTACACTGCAACACATGGAGGACAGGGAGGGTGATTTGAGGCTTCACCATGGGCAAGTCATAGAATAGAACCATAGAATGGTTTAGGTTGGAAGGGACCTCAAAGATCATCCAGTTCCAACCCCCCTGCCATAGGCAGGCACAGCTCCCACTAGAATAAGTCACTCAAGTTCTCAAGCAACCTGGTCCTGAACACCTCCAGGGAGGTTGTGGAGCACAGAATCAACCAGTGTGACTCTGTGACTGTGATTCTGTGACTTTCTGACTCTGTGATTATGTGACTCTCTGACTCTGTGATTCTGTGACTCTGTGATTGTGATTCTGTGACTCTCTGACTCTGTGATTCTGTGACTGTGACTCTGGGACTCATGCTGAGTTTCTGTCCTCCACAACCTACCTGGACAACCTGTTCACAGGCTTACAGGATGTGTTTCTCTGTGACCTGATCTAGATTATGTGGTCCTGCTATGGCAGGAGGGGTTGGACTCAATGACCTCTTTGGGTCTCTTCCAACCCCTGACATCCTGTGAGCCTGTGAAGTTCAGTGCCTGAATGGAACTGCCTGTCAGAGTCAGAGAGTCACAGAATCAGAGAGCCAAAGAGTCACAAAATCAGAGAGTCACAGAATCACAGTCACAGAGTCACAAAATCAGAGAGTCACAGAGTCACAGTCACAGAGTCACAAAATCAGAGAGTCACAGAGTCACAGAATCACAGTCACAGAGTCACAAAATCAGAGAGTCACAGAATCAGTCACAGAGTCAGTCAGAGTCAGTCACAGAATCACAAAGTCAGAGAATCACAGGGTCAGAGAGTCACAGAATCATAGGTCAGAGAGTCACAATCACAGAGTCAGTCACAGAATCACAATCACAGAGTCACTGTAAATATAGAGCTTCATTCCTTAACTTCCAGCTGACTGAGTCCTAGCCTGGGTTATTTCAGAGTGTGTGTGTTGGGGGGGGG
>VWZI01020617.1:25241-36400 GCA_013396835.1 Psilopogon haemacephalus | reverse complement strand
GTGGGGGGGGGGGGAGGACACAGGTAACTGCTTAAACCACCACAAGAACCCTGCACTTAGCCTCGTTCAGTCTCATCCCCTTGGCCTCTGCCCACCCGTTAGCCTCTCTGCTGCTCTCAGCCATATCCCTTTGCACAGCAGGTACCAAGCACCAAGGCAGTGCACACAGGTCAGACTGATGCTACATCACTCTTCCTGTTTCTAGATCAATCAGCCCCTTCCCTTCACCAGGCATCTGGAAGGGCAATAGCAAATAAGTCAGTCTGAGGAGGGATGTAAACATTTGTGAAGCTGTGATGAATTCAGGGAAACATTTGCCCCAAGAGAAGCTGTTCCAACTGTCAACCTGTTGTTTTGGGTTTGCTTTTATTTTTTTTTTTTTTTTAACAAGGCAGATTGGCTTTACTTGTTAGGATTTAGAATGAAAGAACATTTGTAGACTTAGGGACGGGGGGGAGGAAATTAATAATAAAAGCCCTGGGTTCCATGGCTCCATTCAGTCTCTTTTTGTTTTTTCCCCCCTCCTAACATCTTTTTGCCCCTCTCTTTGTAAGGAGAGGAGTTCTGTGCCTTTATTTCTTCAGCTGGATGGGTAAACTTTAGCTAATCATTGCAGTGTGTTTTTCTTCAGCTGGATAGGTAAAGCTTAGCTAATCATTGCAGTGTATTTTGCAACAGCTGGGGCCCAGCTCTGTCCTCCTGATTCTCATGCTAAAATCTTTGTCAGATGACAACTGTCAGTAAACAGCTCCCAACACCTGCCACACTTTGACCTGGGTGAAAAGGGTCCACAATATCTGATTTTTTTTTTTTCTTTTACATCCAATCACCAAGCCAAATCTGGACTCTTCTTATAAGCACCAAAATTACTATCTGCAAACAGGCTCACAGAATGTCAGGGGTTGGAAGGGACCCAAAGAGCTCATCCAGTCCAACCCCCCTGCCACAGCAAGGTCCAGACAATCTAGCTCAGGGCACACAGCAACACATCCAGACAGGGTCTGCAAAGGCTCCAGACAAGGAGACTCCACAACCTCTCTGGGCAGCCTGTGCCACTGCTCTGGGACCCACACAGGCAAGAAGTTGCCTCTTGCGTTGAGCTGCAACCTCCTGTGCTGCAGCTTCCATTGCTTAAATCCCCTCTCAGTCTTTTCTTCTCCAGACTAAGCAGTCCCAGGTCCCAGGGAGACCTAACAGCATCCTACAGGGGGCTACAAGAAGGCTGCAGAGGGACTGTTTGCAAAGGCCTGCAGGGATAGGGTTAGGGGCAGTGCTTTCACACTATACAAGGAGAGATTGACTGGATGTTAGGAGGAAGTTATTTACCATGAGGGCAGTGGAACACTGGAACAAGTTGCCCAGGGAGGTAGCTGTGGCCTCAACAGGGCTCTGAGCAACCTGATCTAGTGGAGGATGTCCCTGTTGACTGCAAGGTGCTTGGCACAGGTAACCTTTGGAGGTCCCTTCCTACCCAAACCACTCTGAGATTCTATGATTATAATCCCATTCCAGCTATCAGTTCTAGAGTTGGAAATTCAATCCTTTCAAAATCTTACCTTGCACTTGAGTTGGAGAAAGATACTATGCTTAACACAGCAGCCTTTTTGTTCTGGCAAGAGAGATCTGCTCAGGCAGGATAAGATCTCTTTGTGTGTGTGTGTGTGTGAGACAGTTTTGCTAAATAATTACAAATCGTTTATGTGCTAAATAATTACAAACTATTTATGTGCCAAATAATTACAAATTATTTATGTGCCAAATAATTACAAATTGTTTACGTGCCAAATAATTACAAATCATTTATGTGCCAAATAATTACAAATCATTTATGTGCCAAATAATTACAAATCGTTTATGTGCTAAATAATTACAAATAGTTTACGTGCTAAATAATTACAAACGATTTATGCGCTAAATAATTACAAATTATTTATGTGATAAATAATTACAACAAGTTGTCCATGGGACAGCAATGTGCCCTGGGGGCCAAGGGGATCCTGGGGGGCATTAGGCAGAGTGTGTCCAGCAGATCAAGGGAGGTTCTCCTGCCCCTCTGCTATGCCCTGCTGAGAGCTCATCTTGAGCACTGCCTTCAGTTTGGGGCTTCCTAGTTTCAGAGGGACAGGGACCTGCTGGAGAGGGTCCAGGGGAGGGCTGTGAGGATGCTGAGGGGACTGCAGCACTGCCTGGGGAGGAGAGGCTGAGGGACCTGGGGCTGCTTAGTCTGCAGAAGAGAAGACTGAGAGAGGATCAAATCAATGTTTATCAATATCTGAGGGCTGGGAGTCAGGAGCTGGGGGACAGGCTCTGCTCATTTGCTCCCTGGGATAGAACAAGGAGCAATGGATGGAAGCTGCAGCACAGGAGGTTGCAGCTCAACACAAGGGGCAACTCTTTGAGGGCAACTCCTTGACTGGAAGGGTCCCAGAGCAGTGGCACAGGCTGCCCAGAGAGGTTGTGGAGTCTCCTTGTCTGGAGCCTTTCAAGGCCTGTCTGAATGTGTTCCTGTGTGAGCTGAGCTAGATTGTCTGGTCCTGCTTTGGCAGGGAGGGTTGGACTGGATGATCTCTTTGGGTGTGATCAAAGATCACATTGGGTGCTTCTGTGCTCCACAGCCTCCCTGGGCAACCTGTGCCAGTGTCTCACCACCCTCACTGCAAACAACTTCCTCCTAACATCCAGTTTCAATCTCCCCTCTGCCAGTTTAAACCCATTCCTCCTCGTCCTGTCATTACAAGAACTCGTCACTAGTCCCTCCCCAGCCCTTCAGATTCTGGAAGGCTACTTTAAGGTCTCCTGGAAGCCTTCTCTTCTCCAGGCTGAAAAGCCTGGCCAGCTCTCAGCTCAGTTTACCACAGAACTGCTACTCCCAAGGCCCTGGGAAGGTTAAACTGTGGCTTCAGTTAACCTTTGCTCAGAAGAGTATGAAGCTTGTGGCATGCACCAGCGCAAGTGGCAGCCTGCGTGGCAACAGCCAAGTGCAAATGACTCCACTTGACAGTTACCACCTGCAGGCAGGAGAGTCTCTGAGGGAGCCTAGCAGAGGTCGAAGGTGGACCTCTGCACACCCCAACCGCTTACTACAACGTCCCAGCCAAGGGACTGTACCAACTGCCTGTGTTTGATCTCCTCCCACCTCTGTTCTCTCCCTTCAAAGTAATTCTGAATGCCCAGCAGCAAGCCCAGGTGCGCACACACACGCATTTCACCCACCTTGGTTCCCGTGTAGAAGTCATCCTTCGACCTGCTGCCCATGAAAGGGAACTGCATGTGGGTGTGGGTGTCGATGCCCCCGGGGATCACCAGCTTGCCGGTGGCATCCAGCACCACGAGTCCGTCGGGTGGCTGGGGGCTCAGCTTGGGTCCCACCTGCTGCACCACTCCGTCTTCCACGTACACATCGGCCACAACCGAGCAGTCGTCGTTCACGACTTTGCCCCCCTTGATCAAAAGTCTCTGCTGAGCCAGGCTTTGGGGCAGCATGGGAGCCTAGAGGGTGAGAGTGAGGGTGCAGATCAGAAGGTGAACTCCTGCCCCAGAGCGTTTCAGGGTCTGCTCCCGGCACAGCAGCACTTCCCAATGACCCTACCGCAGATCAGAAGGTTAACTCCTGCCCCAGAGCGTTTCAGGGTCTACTCTGCTCCCAGCGCAGCAGCACTTCCTAATGACCCTACCGCAGATCAGAAGGTGAACTCCTGCCCCAGAGCGTTTCAGGGTCTACTCTGCTCCCAGCGCAGCAGCTACCTCCCAGTGGCTCTACCGCAGATCAGAAGGTGAACTCCTGCCCCTGAGCGTTTCAGGGTCCGCTCCCAGCACAGCAGCTACCTCCCAATGACCCTACCGCAGATCAGAAGGTGAACTCCTGCCCCAGAGCGTTTCAGGGTCCGCTCCCGGGGCAGCAGCATCTCCCAATGTCCCTAAGCACACAGCTCTCTTTAAACCGAGCCCTCTGCCCTCGGCAGCTCCACCTACCACCTCCAGCGGAGCCCCAGCGCCCAGCCGAGAGCAGCGAGGTGGCACAGGCTTGGCAGCAGCGCTGCCTTTAGAACCCCTCTGCTCAGGACTCTGCTTGGTGAAAGCAGTGTCAGGCGCTGGGGAATGCGCCTGGGTAGATATAGAATCATAGAATGATTTAGGTTGGAAGAGACCGTAAAGATCTCCAGTTCCAACCCCCCCTCCCCGCCCCTGTGCCATAGGCAGGGACACCTCCCACTAGATCAGGATGCTCAAGACCTCATCCAGCCTGGCCTTGAACACATCCAGGGAGGGAGCAGCCACAACCTCCCGGGGCAACCTCTGCCGGTGCCTCGCCACCCTCACTGTGAAGAATTTCTTCCTCACATCCCGTTCAAATCTCCCCTCTGCCAATTTGAACCCATTCCCCCTCGTCCTGTCATTACAAGACCTTGTGAACAGTCCCTCCCCAGCCTTCCTGTAGGCTCCCTTCAGATACTGGAAGGTTACTCTAAGGTCTCCTGGCAGCCTTCTCTTCTCCAGGCTGCAGAGCCCCAACTCTCTCAGCCTGTCCTCATAGCAGAGCTGCTGCAGCCCTCTGATCATTTTCCTGGCCCTCCTCTGGACTCTCTCCAGCAGTTCCATGTCCTTCCTGTGCTGGAGGCTCCAGAATCATGGAATCTAGAATCAGTCAGGGTTGGAAGAGGCCACAAGAATCAGCCACTTCCAAACGCCCCTGCCATGCCCAGGGACACCCTACCCTAGATCGGGCTGGCTGTGTGGCCCCTCATGGTCTCGTCCGTGCCCAAACTCTTCGCAGCGGGGTTTAAGCAAACCAGGGGTGACCCCAGCTCTCCAGAGAACTGCCTGGGGGAGCCGAAGGGGTCCGCAGCAGCGCCTGTGGAGCCTGCGAGCTCTGCCCGCGCAAGTCGGCGGCGCTCCGAGCGCCTCACCCCCCGCAACCAGCCCCTGCGGGACGCTACGGAGGTGCCCACGGCGCTGCCACGGAACCGAGCCACCCACGGAGGACAGCAGCCACCACGACCCGCTCCCTAGCTGTTCCTCAGCTAGCATCTGGGGCACTGAGCTTCTCGCCCCCTCCCACGGCCGATACCCCGGGCATGAAGGGAGGGGACCCTGCAGGCTCGGCGGAGGCTGCCGTGGCCTCTCCTCACCCAGTCCGCAGGAGGCTCCCGAGCCTCGGGCACGGGGCCTTCGTTGAAGGACAAGGTGAAAACCATCTTGTGGTAGGTGCTGCTCTCCGACACGTACGCCATCGTCCCTGCTCCGGCCGCTGCTCCGCTGGCCCCTGCACCGGTGCTCCAACAACGGCCGGCGGCGGCACCCCGCACCGGCAGCAACTGCCCCGCTGGCGCTGCGGCTGTGCCCGACCCCTCTGCCCCGCTGGCGCTGGGGCTGTGCCCGACCCCTCTGCCCCGCTGGCGCTGGGGCTGTGCCCGACCCCTCTGCCCCGCTGGCGCTGGGGCTGTGCCCGACCCCTCTGCCCCGCTGGCGCTGGGGCTGTGCCCGACCCCTCTGCCCCGCTGGGGGTCTGCCCGAACCCTCTGCCCCCCGGCCCGCCGCGGTGCGAGATGCGGGGCTGCTGCGTGGGCTTCACAGAGGGCTGATGTCATAGAAACATAGAATCAGGCAGGGTTGGAAAGGGACCACAAGGATCAGCCAGTTCCAACCCTCCTGCCATGCCCAGGGACACCCTACCCTAGAGCAGGCTGCCCACAGCCTCTGCCAGCCTGGCCAAAAACACCTCCAGGGATCTGGCCCCAAATACCTCCCTGCAGGGGCAACCCATTCTCCAGGGCTGCTCTCAGCCATTTCCCACCCAGCCTGCAGTTGTGCTTGGGATTGCTCTTACCTAGGTGCAGGACCTTCCGCTTGGCCTTGTTGAATGCCCTGAGGTTGGCCTGGGCACAGCTCTGCAGCCTGTGCAGGTCCCTCTGGATGGATCCCTGCCCTCTGGCAAGTCTCCTGTGCCACACAGCTTGGTGCCATCTGCACACTTGCTGAGGCTGCACTGATTCCTCTGTCCCTGGCACTGACAAAGATGTTGCCCAGCACTGGTGCCAGCACTGACCCCTGAGGGATGCCACTTGGCACTGGTCTGCAGGTGGACATTGTGCCCTTGATCACCACTCTCCGTGTGCCACCATCCAGACAATTCCTTACCCAGCAGTGCTCCACCCATCAAGTCAGTGTTTTTCCAGCTTGGTGACCAGGGTGTCATGTGGGACAGTCAAATGCTCTACTCAGGTCCAGGTAGATGCCATCAGTTGCCCTTCCCTTGTCCACCGCTGCAGTGACAATTTGCTCAAACACCCAGCTATCAATTTCTTCCATCTTTCCCTTTTTGGTCTCTCCATCCTGAACCTCAAAAGCAAGCTCTCAGCTACAGCAGATGAAGACCAACACTTAACTATCAGTGAAAGGTTGGATGAGGCCTTGAGCAACCTGTTCTAGTGGGAGGTGTCCCTGCCTATGGCACAGGAGGGGTTGGAACTGGCTGAGCTTTGAGGTCTCTTCCAACCTAAACCATTCTATGATTCTATGACAGGATATTTCTTCCATCTGTTGTGGGCCACAGGACATTTTAGAAGAGAAAGACTCATCCAATCTGCCAGTTGCTTCCTGGTCAGTGATGTCAGCCAAAGACAGACAGTTCCTAAGTGGGATTTTTCCAAACTTCAAGAGGCATAACCACAAAAGCAGAGAGATTAGTTTCACTGGGAAGCATCATCGAGAAAAACACTGCAGAACACTGTTTTGGCCAGTTCTCATCTCTTTCCTGAAGGAGTGCAAAGTCAGAATTAGGACTGCTGCTTGACATAGCAGGCAAGAACCTGCACACCTCTGCTCCTTGCCATGCTGCAGATGTGTCTGCTTATGAACTTCCTCACTGTCCTGCCTTGGTTTCTCATTTTGAACCAGAATCTCTTCTAACCATGGCTGACCAGAGGGAAAGGTAACAGGTTTGAAGCATTACATTTTACCAGTCCTTCTTCCTCCATTTTTCTACACCTGGAAAAGCAGCTCAAAATTATTTCTGCATTTCTGTTGGCAGAGCTTTCAATGCACAGGCATGAATGCAGTTCTGCTAATTATTCTGCCTCACTTCTGTACTACCACCAGTCAACAACGCTGTGACAGTCTGAGATGCCTGCTCTGGATTCAGATGCCTGCCTTTGTCAGGCAGTATCCACATCACATCTTGGCCAGTGATATGGACAGCAGGATTGACCTTCCACTACCTGGCAAGGACCCACGAGAAAACCAGGATGGGACTTCGTATGAGGACTTGCAGTTATAGGACAAGAGGGAAGCGATTGGAGCTCAAGGAGGGTAGATTTAGACTTGGTATTAGGAAAAAAACCCTCTAAATTTAGAGTGAGGGTGCTGAGGTTGCCCTGGGAGGTGTTTAAGGCCACAATGGATGAGGCCCTGAGTGATCTGGTCTAGTAGGAGGTGTCCCTCCTCTGCCCATGACAGAGAACAGGTTGAAACTAGGTGATCCTTGATGTCCTTTCCAACCTAAACCATTCTATGAGCCTGTGAAGTGCTGCAGTTAAATAGCTGCAGGAGAAGGGAACAGGCCAATAAACACTTTCCAGGAAGGCTACAAAAACATCTCAGCAGCAGAAGCTTTGACTCATTGCTCTACAGGGAGTATTTAAGTCAGAATCTCACTGAAACAGTCTTGCTGTACCAAACCTGCATGGGCATCACCCCAGACTGAAACCTGCTTTGGCCTTTGGACTGGAAGCAGAACACACAACACTGCAATCAATTCCAGCATCCACTCTGGGAACTTGTTTTGAGAGAAGAGTTACCAGCAATACTTGCTGAACTTGTACAGAAAATGTAATCTACTTGGGAAACAAAAACAATTCCTTGCAGTGTCATATGCTCAACCAGCCCACTTAATAGTTGTTTCAGTGCCAATTGAATGACAAATGTGAAAAGGAACAATGGCAAACAATGACAAACCCTGCCATAGAATCAGTCAGGGTTGGAAGGGACCACAAGGATCAGCCAGTTCTAACCCCCCTGCCATGCCCAGGGACACCCTACCAGCCTGGCCAAAAACACCTCCAGGGATGTGGCCCCAAACACCTCCCTGCAGGGGCAACCCATTCCAGGCTCTCACCACTCTCATGCTGAAAAACTTCCTCCTCACATCCAGGCTGAATCTCCCCACCTCCAGCTCTGCTCCATTTTCCCTAGTCCTGTCCCTACCTGATAGCCTAAAAAGTCCCTCCCCACGTTAGAAAGATTTACTTGCCTCACAATAACCTAGACTCTCCAAAGCTTTCCAGTGGAAGGAATTTATTACAGAATAGAAGAAACTTCCACAATGAATCATTCTGACTTTTGTTCAAGATGCTCTAGTAATGCAGCACAGCTAAGTCAAGTATCATTTACAGAAAATCCTAATTCAAGCTCCCTGCAATAACAAAGAAATGAAGTTATGAGACTTACCAGAAACTTCAGGAAAAAAAAACAAAACAAGAAACAACCCCAACCCCAACCCCCAATCACCAACACATCAAATCATAGAATGGTTTAGGTTGGAAGTGACTTCAAAGATCATCCAACCCCCCTGTGCCATAGGCAGGAACACCTCCCACTAGAACAGGTCACTCAAGGACTCAAGCACCCTGGTCCTGAACACCTCCAGGGAGGTTGTGGAGAACAGATCTTTGATCACATTGGGTGCTTCTGTGCTCCACAACCTCCCTGGGCAACCTGTGCCAGTGTGTCACCACCCTCACTGCAAAGAACTTCCTCCTAACATCCAGTTTCAATCTCCCCTCTGCCACTAAATCCATTCATCCTCATCCTGGCATTACAAGACCTTGTCAATAATCCCTCCCCAGCCCTCCTGTAGGCCCTCTTCAGATCCTGGAAGGACACTCCAAGGTCTCCTGGCAGCCTTCTCTTCTCCAGTTTGCAGAGCCCCAACTCTCTCAGCCTGTCCTCAGAGCAGAGCTGCTACAGTGCTGAGTATCTTGGTGGCCTCCTCTGGACTTGCTCCAGCAGTTCCATGTCCTTGTTTTGGGGCCTCCAGAACTGTACACAGTACTCCAGGTGGGGTGTGAGGAGAGCAGAGTAAAGGGGCAGAATCCCCTCCCTTGCCCTGCTGCCCACAGCTGCTCTTGCAGCAGCCCAGCACACAGTTGGCTGTCTGGGCTGCATGGCACATGAATCAAAAGCAAAAGTGATCACTTCTGTCACAGTCACCAAGAGGTGGGAAAAAAGAAAAAAAAAAGTCACTGCAACAAGTTAGCCTCATACAAATATGAATTTTATTTACAGTTTTCCAAATTCTCCATCAAATCCAACTTCTCAGTTTAAAACGTGTAGCATTTCTCCTTTAAAACAAACCCAAGGCTGTGTTCTTTTTTACATCTGCAATATGGAGTCCATAGGTACATGCTGCTGGGGTCACCTAATGGAACGAGTCGAGATCACCACGCCTGTGTTTAAACACCAAAGGGTATTCTGTGAAGACTCTTTTCTGCAAAATGCATCTGCCTCAGGGGGCTGGGGAGGGGGGTGAGGAAGGAAATCAACAATTTTGATGATGCTTGCTAATGACAATGAGTTAGGAAGGTTTAAAAACCCAGTATTTCATACCAGGACAAAAACTGTTCACATATATTTCGGGGTGCGATACCAGGTTCATATTGCAAAGTTGCCTGCCCTATAAGCAATGCCACTGAAATTGGACTGAAGGTTACCCACAGGTTTAGATATTATTCAATGTGAATAAAAATGGCCATTGATGACTTTTACTCGGGTATGTGTAATATATATGATGGGCCAATCTGTACCTGAGCTGGTACCAAGGTCATGTGAAACCTGAAACCACATGGGTCGTTATATTAAAATCTTTTACAGCTCTATTGCACATAAGGTTCCTCAAAAGCACAAATCGACATTAACTGCATCCTGAACTCAGATTTTTACCTGCTAACTCTCAGGAATAAAATCAACCAGATGGTAAAATTGTTTGGTTTTTTTTTTTTTTTCATCCCAGTGTCTGTGAATGAAGAGAAGAGGGAGAAGATATATATACACTTTGGAATCCATTCAGGTATTTCTTTTGCACGTGATTTGTACTTCAGAGATGAGGATTATTTTTATTTTAATTTTTTTTTTTTTTTTGTAAGAAAGGAAAATAAAAAATAAAGCCAGACAGATCTTGGATTTATCTTTAAAAGTACCTCAAAAAACATAACCCCCAACCAAAAAAAAAAACAACAAAAACATAAAAACCAAACCCAAAAAAATTCAATTCAATTTCGATACATATTAAAACATTTTAGTCAGTTCTGCCCTGACAGCATAACACGACAGAAATGCACAAGACTTTTAAACATGCTTTAAAATGACATTCAACAAAGTATTTCAAATTTAATAAATAGCATACAATCACACACAAATACATCTCATACTGGATCTTTAAGCCTACTGAAAACAGACTGGCAAAGAATAAATTAAGAACAGCAGTTGACCTGTCTTTGTTTTTAGAGAGGTGCAGCTTCCCGTTGTCAAGGCTTAGCAGAGCTGCGTATTAACCCTTTGATCACAAAATTGGAAGTCGTGAGCTTTTTTTTTTCTTTTCTTTTAATTCTGACTGACTTGTTTGCTCCAGTAAGCAATACCATGAAAAAAAAACCAAACAAACAAAAAAAAATTACACTAAAAGGGTTTCGACTTTTTTATTTTAAGGAACCAGTCTGCGACCAAGTAAAAACCAGCTTTTAAATACAACGAATAAATAGGGGAAATCAGTAAAGCAAACTCAATTGCAACGAAAAGGCAAACACCCCAAGAAAAAGAGCCATGGAAATATATAAGCCATTGCAATATTAGACAATAATAGTACTTAAAGTGATAGTGCTTGTGCACTAAGCTCGTTAGAGACCTTAATATGATTTTAGTGCAAATCCCTTGAGTCCAAACAAGCTTGACGCCCTAACAGTATTAGGAAAAGATCTATTACCAGTTGGAACTTACTCTGCAGTGTATTTGTACGTATCAGATATTTGAAGAACTAGACCACGCTGTCATACCTTCGGCCCTTTTTTAACTTCAACTCAAAAACACTAACGACTGGGGATTTTTACAAACTAGTTGGCTGTACCATATTAGGGAAAAAAAGTCAGTGCTGATAAAAAAAAAAAAAA
>VWZI01020617.1:0-22145 GCA_013396835.1 Psilopogon haemacephalus | reverse complement strand
GGGAGAAGGAGGGAGGGGGAGAAGGAGGGAGGGGGAGAAGGAGGGAGGGAAGGAGGAGGGAGGGGGAGAAGGAGGGAGGGAAGGAGGAGGGAAATGCAAATGAAAATTAAAGTATCTTTATTTTGGGCTTCTTAATTATTGAAACGGTCTGCCTGCTAGTTTGGAATCTCACCTGATTTGGTGAACAGACAGGAAAATCTTCAACTGGTGGAATTAAACCCTGGGCAATTAACTGTCCATAGGATGGAGGAGCTTCCCTTCTTAATAGTTCGGCTTCAACCCTTGACAAATGAGTTTCAAATGATCTTTTGAAAAGAGAAGAAATGTCACAATACATAAGACTATGATGTACATATGTATTTAAATCTACATCAGACGATTAATCTCAAATGGCACATTTCAGATGAAGATTTCCTAATTTAGTTGACATTTCATTGACAGAAAATATACAGGAAATCCTTGCAGCCATTCCTGGGGGTATGTCCAGCTGGGACAAGGACAAATCAATCCAACAATAAATTCCTAAAAAAGAAAGGATGGGCTACATATAAAACAAACCATTAGAAAATAATACAAATACCTCTTAAGACTGGAGATTGTGTAATCTTGGTATGGAATAGAATCACAGAATGGTTTAGGTTGGAAAAGAAGACAGCTACAGCTATATTGAGAATGGTACTTCTCAAGCCTACACTGCCTCATTCTGACAGAAGGACCAAAAAAGATCACCATTGCAGAGGAATATGGGACAGGCTCAGCTTGGTAGCAGGTTGCCAACCAGCAGCAGGGAAGAAAGAAAAGTTTTGCCCAGGGAGGTGATTGGGGCCCCATCCCTGGAGGTGTTTGCAGCCAGGCTGGCAGAGGCTGTGTGCAGCCTGATCTAGGGTAGAGTGTCTCTGGGCATGGCAGGGTGGTTGGAACTAGATGATGCTTGTGGTCCCTTCCAACCCTGTCTGGTTCTATGATTCTAAATGAATCCAACAATAAATTCCTAAAAAAGAAAGCATGGGGTTACATATAAAACCAACCATTAGAAAAGAATACATATACTGTGAATAATACATATACCTCGTAAGATTGAAGATTCTATAACCTTGGTATGGAATAGTCTTGAGCAGAATAAACATGCTGTTAAGTAGGGAACTAATTTGACTGTAGAAAAGGCAGATTCTCCACACTTTCTACTAACATCTGATAGCTTAACTCTCGATAGTTAAGTGATCAGAACACTCTCTCTGTTGGAGAGAGTCCAGAGGAGGGCCACGAAGATGATCAGAGGGCTGGAGCGCCTTTGCTACTAGGACAGGCTGAGAAAGTTGGGGCTCTGCAGCCTGGAGAAGAGAAGGCTTCCAGGAGACCTTAGAGTAGCCTTCCAATATCTGAACGGGGCCTACATGAGGGCTGGGGAGGGACAAGGTCTTGTAAGGACAGGACGAGGGGTAATGGGTTTAAACTGGCAGAGGAGAGATTTAAACTGGATGTTAGGAGGAAGTTGTTTGCAGTGAGGGTGGTGAGACACTGGCACAGGTTGCCCAGGAAGGTTGTGGCTGCTCCCTCTCTGGAGGTGTTCAAGGCCTCTTGAGCGACCTGTTCTAGTGGGAGGTGTCTCTGCCTATGGCACAGGGGGGTTGGAACTGGCTGAGCTTTGAGGTCCCTTCCACCTTAAACCATTCTACGATTCCCTTTTAACTAACCTACTTTTACAAAAGAGGGCACAACGCCTTCAGAAATCCCACTCACCAACAGCTGGATCTCAGTACAAACGTTTCAGGTCAAAAGAAAACACTCTAAAAGAACAAAGGTCTCGAGGCCTCCCCTTCTTACCTTCGCTCAAACATCCTGAGTGAGTACAATTTACAGGTACATCCCAGCGCGATGACGAGCAGCAAGCCGCAAATAAGGCTGCCAATGACGGCCGCAGTTATTACTCTGGTAGGCACAATGACTGGGCAATTCTCCTCGTCGCTGCCATCGCCACAGTCGTCCTGAGAATCACAAACCCAGCTCTCAAACACGCAGCGGTTATTTTTGCAGTGAAAGTTCCCTGGCTGACAGAAGAAGCAGTTCTTTTCATCTGAGCCGTTGGGGCAATGGTTCTGGTAGTTGCAGCGGTCAGAGCGAGGGTAGCAGACGCCATTCCGAGAGCAGGGAAACTCATCTCTTTGGCACATGGTGCAGTTGGTTTCGTCCCTCCCGTTGGGGCAGTGCCAGTAGCCGTCGCAGCGCTGCTGCTCGGTGTAGCAGCCCCAGTTCCCCCCGCAGGGGATTTCCCAGGGCAGACAGAAGCCGTCGACCTGGTAGGTGGCATTGAATCCTCTTGCGGCGTTCACTTTGTCGGCGCAGAAGTGCACTCTTATCTGTCCCGAGGACGAAACCACCGTGAGGGGAGCGTGGGAGTCAAAGGCTGTCAGCACGCGCAAGAGCCTCCGGGGGTTCTCCTCCAACCCGTCGTAGATTTTGACGTAGTCTCCGTAACCTGTACCGTCGAGTTTGAAATCGGTGAACCGCAAAATGACTTTGCGATGGTCACCGGTGTCTATCAGCCAGGTGCAGTTGCTCCCAGGTGGATAGAAGTCAGGATAGTTGGGAGAATTGAAAGTACCGTAAAAGTAATTTAGCTTCTGCCCACAGGTTGGCACAGCGCAGTCGATTTCGTCTACCAGGTCGAGACAATCAATGTTGCCATCGCATTTTAAAGATTCTGGAAGGCAAGTGTAAAGCTTGGTGAAGCGAGACAGACAGCGGAACTGAGTGCTTGGACAAGGCTGAAAGGAAGCAGCTGTCGGAGGAGTAGCTTTGGCACAGATTTCTTCATCCGAGTTGTCTCCACACTCATTCATGTTATTACATTTCCAACTTTCCGGAATGCACTTCCCATTAGCGCAATGAAACTGGTCACAGTCACAGCTGGGTTCATCAGATTTCCCTGAAAGGGAAAATAAATAGTAGCAATAATCACAGAATCACAGAACATCAGGGGTGGGAAGGGACCTGAAAAGCTCATCCAGACCAACTTCCCCACCAGAGCAGAATCACCTACAGCAGATCACATAGAAACATGTCCAGGTGGGTTTCGATTAACTCCAGAGAAGGAGACTCCACAATGGCCCTGGGCAGCCTGTTCCAGTGTTCTGTCACTGTTGTATTAGGTTGTGCTGGTTTGAACAAATTGGTGAATTTGAGTGAGAAGTTGGACTATTGGCTGTGAGAGGAAAACACAGGATGTCACTTCACCCAGAGATTTACTGAGAAAGAAAAAAAATGCTTTTAAAAACTGTAACCAAAACATAGATAGGGGAGACAGTTTCAGACCACTCTGGCTGTAGCTGCTCTTTGCATGGTTCCTTTGTCTCTCTGCCTTTTGTAGCTGATTCTTAATCATTCTACTAAATTCTTTCCTACTACTAATCCCCCCTGGCTGATCTACCACCGCTTATCTACAGCATCAACAGGTGGTGAGATAAGATTGGGGAAGGGGGGAAAGGTGGTAGGGGGTGGTTGGTTATCCCTCTTGGGGATTTTGGTCTCTGGGGGGGGTGTGGTGTTTCTCTATTACCTTTTCATTGTATATATCTGTAAATATCTGTTACACATTGTAAATATCTGCTTGTATATTGTGCATTGCTGTAAATATAAAGCTTCATTTATCAACTTCCAGTGTTCTGAGTCCTAGCTGGGGTTTATATCAAAAGGTGAGACCTATGTGGCTTAAACCACCACATAGGTCTCTATTGGCCTTCCAGATGTCCTGGCTTGCCCAGGCATGGTCCCATGATACCTTTCCCTCTGCTGGGGTGGAGTGAGAGGAGCAGAGCATGGGAGAGAAGACAAAAGGCTTGGAGACCCCCAGAGCATAGGAGAGATGACAAAAGGCTTGGTGATGCCCGGTCTGAGGGTCCAAGAGTTGCCCAAACTTGTTCTGCTTTGCAGTGGTAAACAAGGTGCATATATTAATTTATGCATGGCCTGTGTTTTCCCAAATAAGAGAAAGCAAGCCTGGGTTTCACCTAAAATGGTCAGTTTTGGCAAAATGCCATTCTGATTGGTGAATCTGTGGCCAAATGAGCCACATACACTCGGGCAGCTGATAAAAGACATGAGGTTAAGTAGCAAGCATGCTCTCTGCCATGCTCTCTCTGCTTTTGCTGCTCTCTGCTCTGCCTCGTGCTCCAAGCCAGCTCTGCTGTGTTACAAGCTTTGATTTACAGCTTGCCTACCCAGAAACTTGCCCTGCCTTAAGTTTACCAGGAGAAGGCATTAAGTGCCTCATGCCATGGTAAGAATCAGCCACCAGCAAGACATTGTGCCTGACTACACACTGTCCATCTTGGAAGGTGTCAAGAGAAAAAGAGGAGGCTCAGGGGTGACCTCACTGCTGTCTACAACTACCTATAGGGATGTTGTAGCCAAGTGGGGTTGGGCTCTTCTTCCAGGCAACCAGCAACAGAATGAGGTAACAGTCTCAAGCTGTGTCAGGGGAGGCATAGACTGGATATTAGGAGGAAGTTGTTGGCAGAGAGAGTGATTGGCATTGGAATGGGCTGCCCAGGGAGGTGGTGGAGTCACTGTCCCTGGAGTTGTTCAAGCAAAGCCTGGAAGGGGTATTTAGTGCCACTGGATATGGCTGGGTGCTAGGTTGGACTGGATGATCTTGAAGGTCTCTTCTAAGCTGGTTGATTCTATGATTCTTGAATTCTATGATTCTAAGACCAGGTCAGGGACTGTGCTAAACCCCCAGCATCTCTGCTAGAGCCTAGGGAAAACTCCAAAGCCTCTAACGGCTGCCAACCACCAACAGCAACCCCTCCACGTGCTCTGGGTACTGTCTGATACTAATAATGCAGCCCTGGAAATCCAAAGATACCAGCTTGTGAGTAAACATTCTAAAAAGCCTCTTTGTACCTGAATTCTATTGGGTCCTCCTAGAGGGCAAGTGGCATTTAGACTGCAAGATTCTCCTTCCAACTGTCTAAAGTGTTTATTTTTGCTAGTTTTCCTTAACTGTTCTAAATTGCCTGTTTTCCCTGTGTGTAAATATCCCAACCGTGGTGTATGAACATTGTGAGGAAGTTTTCTAGTGAGATTTAATATGAATAAACAATTTTCATAGTTATTAATAATATCTGCCTGGATAGCAAAATTACTATCAATATTAATTTTGTATAATTGGTAACAGTCACCCTCACAGCAAAATAATTTTTCCTTATGTTTCTATGGAATTTGCCACACCTCAGCTTCCACCCATTGCCCCTTGTCCTCTCATGAGCAGTGCCTGACTCCATCCTCTTGGCACTCACCCTTTATACATGTATAAATACAAATGAGGCCACCCCTCAGTCTCCTCCTCCCTTAACAAGCTTTGACTCAAATACCTCTGTGCCATTTTAATCACTGCCACTTCTACAAACCAAGGGTGAAGCCTGTAAAATTGGCTACAAACCAAACAGCCACAGTTGACGCTCTAAAAAAGCTTTATGAAAATCAACACTGCTGGTCCCACTTTCAGGAAATGTAGTGACACAAAGCTGAGCTATGTGGATGTTAGGAGGAAGTTCCTGCCAGAGAGAGTGATTAGCCATTGGAATGGGCTGCCCAGGGAGGTGGTGGAGACCCCATCCCTGGAGATGTTCAAGCAAAGCCTGGATGGGGCACTTAGTGCCATTGGATAGAATCATAGAATGGTTTAGGTTGGAAGAGACCTCAAAGATCATCCAGTTCCAACCCCCCTGTGCCATAGGCAGGGACACCTCCCACTAGATCAGGTCGCTCAAGACCTCATCCAGCCTGGCCTTGAACACATCCAAGGAGGGAGCAGCCACAACCTCCCCGGGCAACCTGTTCCAGTGCCTCGCCACCCTCACTGTGAAGAACTTCCTCCTAACATAGTAGGGCTTGGTGAGAGGTTGGACTGGATGAGCTTCCAACCTGGGTGATTCTATTCTATTCTAGTCTATTCTATTTTCTTTGAAACATACCAGCAAAGTAGGCTAATCTGAAGCCTTTCCTGGAGATGCTGTCATCTGAATGAAATCTGATCAAAACATGATCCTGTGTGGAGATGTATGGCGAAGGGATGGAGGAGCCACAAGCTCTGTAGCCGTCGATGTTCTTGTAGCTTCCGATCGTTAACCAATCTGAGCTGCAGCGTCGCGATCCCTCGACATCAAAATCTTGAAAGCTGGGGAGGGAAAAAAAAAAAACCAACCAAAAAAACCCATCAAAATTGGTGCTGAACTGGATATTACATGACCATGGTGATGAATTGCTAACACAACAAAATGGAAGTCAGCCCTAAGACCTTCTCTGCTCTGAAATCAAGAGCAGCGTCTCTACCTATTTAAGAACAAGAGTTAACCTTGTGGTTATGATACTTTTATGTTATGAGGACAGCAAGAATTGATTCTGCATCCAGTTCTGGAGCCTTTATTACAAGAGGGATGTGGACATGCTGGAGGTGTCCATAGAAGAGCCACGGGGATGCTCAGGGGGCTGCAGCACCTCTGCTGTGAGCACAGCCTGAAAGAGTTGGGGCTGTGCAGGCTGGAGAAGAGGAGGCTCCCAGGTGACTTTGTTGTGGCCTTCCAGGATCTGAAGGAGACCTACAAAAAAGCTGGAGAGGGACTTCTGAGGCTATGAGGTAGTGACAGGACTAGGGGGAATGGAGCAAAGCTGGAGGTGAGGAGGAAGTTGTTGAGCATGAGAGTGGTGAGAGCCTGGAATGGGTTGCCCAGGGAGATGCTTGGGGCCAGATCCCTGGAGGTGTTTGCAGCCAGGCTGGCAGAGGCTGTGGTCAGCCTGTTCTAGGGTAGGATGTCCCTGGGCATGGCAGGGGGGTTGGAACTGGCTGATCCTTGTGGTCCCTTCCAACCCTGACTGATTCTATGACTCTGTTCACCTCCATCTAAGAGAAATTAAGCAATTCTGTTCATGCACTTGTCTCCATGAATCTCATTTAATGACATTCACATATTATCAAGTGTGGTTTTATTTAACCCAAACAGCATCAGAACTTTAGCTCATGCTACACTTCACCAAGGCTACCACTTGCTATTATGAATACAGCTGAACTGTTCAAAACTATGATTTGAGGTAAGATTTGCTCCCACTTACTACTCAGTTATGCAATGGGTATGTCATGAAATGCCATGGCATAGCTACAGCTGTATCAAGACTTGCTGTCATGGTAATGAAGTGTGAAGGAGAGGCAGTCTGGGCAAAATAGGTCAGTACAGCAAACACAGCAGTAAACCAGAAATGAAATGTGAAACGTAGATGAGAGGAAAAAAAGTAATGTGAAAGGAGAGAAAAAAAAAGAGTTTTATGAAAAATAAACTGTATGAAGAACTTCAGAAAAGCATTCTCAGGAGATGAACAGCCTTACCTATTTTACACTGCATTTATGCCAGTTTAATATTTAGGAGGAAGACTTTAAATTAAAAAAAAAAACAAAAAAACAAACCAGCACTTCAAAAGAGTAACTGGTGTCAAAGCAATTATTTCATCATGTCTTCAGTGCCTGCTTCTTAGGTCAGCAGGTCTGGACTGGAAACTGAAGTAAATCTGCAGTTAATGCATCTTGATGATCAGCCTGTGAAGCAGTACTAATTTGTGTCTTGATTTCCCCTGTGACAGTAATGGGGAATGATGTGATGAGAAGCTGAGCCTACAGTACCATTTTTTTGGGTTTTTTTACATTATATTTGAATAATGAAACTGTGAGGAGCACCTTGCACCAAACCTCAACATTTCCAAACCAGTCATATCTGTTTGATTGGCTGTTTATACCCTGCCATTTTTAAGCACACCACAAGCAGTGGAGCATTACAGAATTTCCCCTACACTTTATTTTTTTAAAGCAAAATTCTCTTATGTCAGACCTGTTAAAAAAGAACACAAATAAATGAACACACAGGAGCATTTTGCAGTTGCCAACTCCCTGGCTGAAAACAAATCCTGCCTGGCAAACCTGGTGGCACCATCTATGAACAGGTCACAGCATTAACAGATGAGAGGTGAGCAACTGATGGCATTGACCTGGAGCTGAGCAAAGCCTTTGACACTGTCCTGCACCACATCCTGGTCTCCAAACTGGTGACACATGGGTGTGATGGGTGGAGCACCAGATGGATACAGAACTAGCTTGATGGCCACAGCCAGAGAGTGGCTGTCAATGGCTCCATGGCCCAGTGGAGTCCCTCAGGGATCAGTCCTAGACAAGTCTTGTTCAACATCTTTGTGGGTGCCATGGACAGAGGCATTGAGTGCAGCCTCAGCAAGTTTGCTGAGCACCCCAAGCTGTGTGGTGCAGCAGCTAGGCTGGAGGGCAGGGATGGCATCCAGAGGTGGGCACAAACCAACCTCAGAAGGTTCAACAAGGCCAAGGGCAAGATCCTGCAGCTGGGTGGAGACAATCCCAAGAACAAATACGATTTGGGCAGTACGTGGCTGGAGAGCAGCCCTGGAGCCCTCGGGAGAGGGACTTGGGGGTGCTGGTGGAGGAGAAGCTGAAGCTGAGGCAGCAGTGTGCACTTGCAGGGCAGAAAGGCAAGCAGAGGCTGGGCTGNGATGGTGGAGATGCTGGAGGGGTGCAGAGAAGGGCCCGAGGATGCTCAGAGGGCTGCAGCACCTCTGCTGTAAGCACAGCCTGAAAGAGTTGGGGCTGTGCAGGCTGCAGAAGAGGAGGCTCCCAGGTGACCTTCTGGTGGCCTTTCAGGATATGAAGGGGGAATATAGAAAATCTGAGGAAGGACTTTTGAGGCTCTCAGGTAGTGACAGGACTAAAGGGAATGAAGCAAAGCTGGAAATGGGGAGATTCAGATTGGATGTGAGGAGGAAGTTGTTGAGCATGAGAGTGGTGAGAGGCTGGAATGGGTTGCCCCTGCAGGGAGGTGTTTGGGGCCAGATCCCTGGAGGTGTTTTTGGCCAGGCTGGCAGAGGCTGTGGGCAGCCTGCTCTAGGGTAGGGTGTCCCTGAGCATGGCAGGGGGATTGGAACTGGCTGATCCTTGTGGCCCTTTCCAACCCTGACTGATTCTATGAAATGCTAGGTGTCTGTGTAAGAGCAGTTCAGATAAAACGGCAGGGCAGAAAGCCAAACAGAAATCACACATTTACAAGAAAGAAGGGGAATTTGGGCACACACACAACTGGCAGCTAAAAATGTCTAGAGGACATTTTTAGTCCTGGTTAATAGAGGAGCACCCTTTTACCTTATAGTAATGATCTCCCCTGGCTTTGCATGGATGTACCAGCTACAGTTGATCCGGGCAGGATACTCAGAGGGCCACCCTGGACTTGTGATTGTCCCGCTCGGTGATCGGATTTGTTCTGGAATATCTCCACATGCTGAAAAAGACAGATGTGCATATCAAATGCAACTGGGTTAATGCCTTTTTATTTCAGAACAGGGCAAAAAAAAATCAATCAACACTTAGCAAGGAAAAAAATCATATGAGTCAGACGAGGTAGCAATAAAAACAGTATCTAAAGGAGTTTGGCTGGTGTGTTGTGACCTGTGTCCATTACAAAGGAGGTTTTCCCGTGTTGCCAGTGCAGATGCTCACACTGTTGTCAAATTAGAATCATAGAATGGTTTAGGCTGGAAGAGACCTCAGAGATCATTCAGTTCCAACCCCCCTGTGCCATAGGCAGGGACACCTCCCACTAGATCAGGTCGCTCAAGACCTCATCCAGCCTGGCCTTGAACACATCCAGGGAGGGAGCAGCCACAACCTCCCTGGGCAACCTGTGCCAGTGCCTCACCACCCTCACTGTCAAGAACTTCCTCCTAACATCCTCTTCAAATCTCCCCTCCGCCAATTTGAACCCATTCCCCCTCATCCTGTCATTACAAGACCTTGTGAACAGTCCCTCCCCAGCCCTCCTGTAGGCCCCTTCAGATACTGGTAGACTGCTATAAGGTCTCCTGGAAGCCTTCTCTTCTCCAGGCTGAAAAGCCTCAACTCTCTCAGCCTGTCCTCATAGCAGAGCTGCTGCAGCCCTCTGATCATCTTCGTGGCCCTCCTCTGGACTCTCTCCAGCAGTTCC
Source organism: Psilopogon haemacephalus (assembly GCA_013396835.1). Taxonomy (NCBI): domain Eukaryota; kingdom Metazoa; phylum Chordata; class Aves; order Piciformes; family Megalaimidae; genus Psilopogon; species Psilopogon haemacephalus. The sequence goes on along the minus strand of VWZI01020617.1, from coordinate 12,099 downwards.
ATGTCCTTCTTGTGCTGGGGGCTCCAGAACTGCACACAGTACTCCAGATGGGGTCTGACAAGAGCAGAGTAAAGGGGGAGAATCCCCTCCCTTGCCCTGCTGGCAATGCCTCTCTTGCTGCAGCCCAGCACACAGTTGCTGTCTGGGCTGTGTGTGCACACTGTTGGCTCATGTTGATCTTCTCATCTACCCAGACCCCCAGGTCCTTTTCCTCAGAGCTGCTCTCCAGCCACTCACCATCCAGCCTGGATTTGTGCTTGGGATTGCAGTGACCCAGGTGCAGGACCTTACACTTGGCCTTGTTAAATTTCATGAGGTTAGCCTGGGCACACCTCTCCAGCCACAGAGAAGTAATAGAAAAAGACTACTCTATGTAGGCTTTGACAACTTTTATTAATAGGAAAGATTTCTGTGTTTCCTAATTTTATTTTCAGCCTCCACAGGGACTCAGTTCACTGTAACTGCGCAGGTACACTCCACACTCAACGTGCATTAGGTGGTGAAACATAAATTGAAGCAAAACCATCCTGCAGCTGAAATTTCCTGCCATGGGAAGACTCAGTGCCTGGCCAGCGTTAAAATACCTGCTCCCAGCCCTTGGCACAGAAATGATCTTCATATGCATGATCTGAAGGCAAAAAGAGCTCACTGCAGCCCATGATTTAGATATATATTAAAGGTTAGGTTTACAGAAGATTACTCTCAAAAGGGACTTGCCTAACTACACTGCTGATAATAGGCCACCAAGCTTGTATTTATAGGACTAATTCCATGCAACCAAACTAACTCAGCCATTTGTATTCTTGCTTTATTATAGGTGTAGCTTTCAGCAGTGACCTTAACTCAATTGCTTGTTCCTTTCACTGGAGTGTTCTCAGCTCTACTGATTTTATTTCGAGCAATCTACTTTTTAATTTTGGGGGGTTTGTTTCACTGTTGGGTTTGGTTTTTGGGTTTTTTTCCCCTGAGCATCCTTATATTGAGTACCTGTCATATTCACAACCTCCATATAAATAGGAAGGCCAGAATATTCTTGCTACATAGCTGGAAAATGATGAAGACATTTCAGAGGTCAGAAAACACATTTTTTTTAAAAAACTGCTCTCTGCCATTTAATTTTACAATTTCCTCACTGCTAGACTGAAACTTGAGGGCTCTTGAAGTTTGCCACAAGCCAACCTCAGGAGGTTCAACAAGGCCAAGTGCAATGTCCTGCTGCTGGGTGGAGGCAATGCCAAGCACAAATCCAGGCTGGGCAGGGAGTGGCTGGAGAGCAGCCCTGAGGAGAGGGACTTGGGGGTGCTGGGGGAGGAGAAGCTGAAGCTGAGGCAGCAGTGTGCACTTGCAGGGCAGAAAGGCAAGCAGAGGCTGGGCTGCAGCAGGAGCAGTGTGGGCAGCAGGGGCAGGGAGGTGATTGTGCCCCTCTGCTGTGCTCTGCTGAGAGCCCATCTGGAGTAGTGCATCCAGTGCTGGAGCCCCTGGGACAAGAGGGATGTGGAGATGCTGGAGGTGTGCAGAGAAGAGCCACGAGGATGCTGAGAGGGCTGCAGCAGCTCTGCTGTGAGCACAGCCTGAAAGAGTTGGGTCTGTGCAGGCTGCACAAGAGGAGGCTCCCAGGGGACCTTCTGGTGGCCTTCGAGCATCTGAAGGGGGCTACAAAAAAGCTGGGGAGGGAATTCTGAGGCTATCAGGGAGTGCCAGGAATGGGGGGAATGGAGGAAAGCTGGAAATGAGGAGATTGAGGCTGGAGGTGAGAAGGAAGTTGTTCAGCATCAGAGTGGTGAGGCCCTGGAATGGGTTTTCCCAGGGGGGTGGTTGGGGCCAGATCCCTGGAGATGTTTTTGGCCAGGCTGGCAGAGGCTGTGGGCAGCCTGCTCTAAGGTAGGGTGTCCCTGGGCATGGCAGGGGGGTTGGAACTGGATGATCCTCTTGGTGCCATCCAACCCTGACTGATTCTAGGATTCTACTGGTGGCACAATCGCCTACACACAGTAGTTTAAACCTATGGAGTATTAAAGAGGTACTTTTCAATATTGTGATGATCACAAGTGCCTAGAATGTTCCAGTCTCTTAATATGTGCAAAAGTTGTAAAGAGGTTATGGGGGGTTTTTTTTCCCCTATTTTTATCTACTTCCATGATCACTCTTTGTGGGGACCTAAAATTAATGGTTAGCTCTAATAGAATAAAAATGTACATTCTCTAAATTGCTGCCCACAATTATTTCTGTATGGCATAACAAATACAGTTCTAAAACCAGACTTAAAAGGCTTGGAAGACAAAAATGCTGCCACATGCCTAACGATTTCTGTACTAACTTGAATACAGAAATCCAGAAACAAAACCAGTAAGCTGTTTTCATGTACAGCCTTAACAAAACATCTCATTACAGTTTCTGACGTGTTTCTTATTAGAGCTTCATTCATAGAATCAGAGAATCATAGAATCATAGAATGGTTTAGGTTGGAAGGGACCTCAAAGATCATTGAGTTCCAACCCCTCAAGAGCCTCAGCATTGCTGGGATTTGGCAGGGGGGACCCCATGAGCTGCCTAGGGGTCACCAAATCCCAACCCCCACACTCCCAAATGCTCAGGAGGGTCCCTGCTGGGAGCTCTGGTTCCCAAAGTAGTCCAGGGCTGTGCTGCTGCTGCTGCAGGCTGTCAGTGGAATGCTGACAGCACTCGGGGTAGGGCAGCAGCAAAGACCCCCCCCCAACTACCTAGAGGGTCACCAAATCCCAACCCCCCATCCCCCCAAATGCTCAGGGGGTCCCTGCTGGGAGCTCTGGTTCCCAAAGGAGTCCAGGGCTGTGCTGCTGCTGCAGGCTGTCAGTGGAGTGCAGACAGCACTCAGGGGCAGGGCAGCAGCAAAGACCCCCCCAAAAGCCTGAGCATTGATGGGATTTGGCAGGGGGAGTGGGCAGAAAAGAGTCAGGGACCCCATGAGCTGCTTGGGAGTCACTAAATCCCACCTCCAAAGGACCTCAAACAAGTCCAGGGCTGTGCTGCTGCAGGCTGCCAGCACAGTGCAGAGAGCACTCAGGGGCAGGGCAGCAGCAAAGACCCCCCCAAAAGCCTGAGCATTACTGGGATGTGGTAGGGGGAGGGGGTAGAAGAGTTGGAACCCCATGAGCTGCCTGGGGTAGGGGGGAGTCACCAAATCCCATCCCCAAAGGACCTGAAACAAGTCCAGGGCTGTGCTGCTGCTGGCTGCCAGCGGGGTGCAGATATCACTCAGGGGCAGGGCAGCAGCCTGAGCATTGCTGGGATTTGGCAATAGGAGGACCCCAAAAGGTGCCTGGAGGTCACCAAATCCCACCCCCCACAACGCTCAGGGGATGCTCTTGACCCCAGAGGAGCCCAGGGTTGTGCTGCACACCTAAGTATTACTATACTTCAGCTATAGAACATTGGACCTGCCCAAATGTATAAAGCAGATAAAAAAAACCCCCTCAAAATATAGAGATTTTTTTTTTTTTAACTATTTGTGCTGGTTTGAGCTAATTGGAGAATTTGAGTGAGAAATTAGACTATTGGCTGAGAGAGGAAAACACAGGATGTCACTTCAGAGTTTTACTAAGAAAGAAAAAGAAATGTTTTTAAGTATTGTACCCAAAAACATGAGATATTTTTTACCGTTTTGTAGCTACTCTTTGCATGGTCTCCTTTGTCTCTGTTTTGGTAGCTAATTCTCAGTAATTCTACTAACTACTTTCCTGCTACTAATTCCTCTGGCCAATCTTCCTCAGCTTGTCTTCAGCATCAACAGGTGGTGAGATAAGACTGGGGAAGGGGGGAAAGGTGGTAGGGGGTGGTTGGTTACCCCTCTTGGGGATTTTGGTCTCTGGGAGGGCTGTGGTGTTTCTGTATTACCTTTCCATTGTATATATCTGTAAATATCTGTTATACCTTGTTAATATTTGCTTGTATATTGTGCATTGCTGTAAATATAAAGCTTCATTTATCCACTTCCAGTGTTCTGAGTCCTAGCTGGGGTTTATTTCAAAAGGTGGGGGGGCAGGGAACTGCTTAAACCACCACACTGCTCCCTGAACCTTTTCCTGCTTTAATCTTGAACAAGCCCTATAGGTGGTGCTCTAACACCATGGTATTTTGGAATGCTGCTCCTATGTGAGCCATTGGCTATACCTCACAACCGTTCAGGGAAGAAATGGAAGGATGGGAAAGAAAAAAAAAAGAAAATAAAAAAGNGGAAAAAGGGAAAAAAGGGAAAAAAGGGGAAAAAGGGGAAAAAGGGGAAAAAGGGGGAAAAAGGGGGAAAAAGGGGGAAAAAGGGAAAAAAGGGAAAAAAGGGGAAAAAGGGGAAAAAGGGGAAAAAGGGGGAAAAAGGGGGAAAAAGGGGGAAAAAGGGAAAAAAGGGAAAAAAGGGGAAAAAGGGGAAAAAGGGGAAAAAGGGGGAAAAAGGGGGAAAAAGGGGGAAAAAGGGAAAAAAGGGAAAAAAGGGGAAAAAGGGGAAAAAGGGGAAAAAGGGGGAAAAAGGGGGAAAAAGGGGGAAAAAGGGAAAAAAGGGAAAAAAGGGGAAAAAGGGGAAAAAGGGGAAAAAGGGGGAAAAAGGGGGAAAAAGGGGGAAAAAGGGAAAAAAGGGAAAAAAGGGGAAAAAGGGGAAAAAGGGGAAAAAGGGGGAAAAAGGGGGAAAAAAATTAAAAAAGGGGGAAAAAAAGGAAAAGGGGAAAAAAAAGGAAAAGGGGAAAAAAAAGGAAAAAAGGAAAAAAATTAAAAGAAAATTGTTACCTACATTTAAATATTCAAGTACAATATTATTTTTAACAGGTATTAAAAAAACCAACCTAACCCTCATGCACGAAAGTAGAAGTATGTGTAAAACCAAATGCATGGAGCTGGCAGATGTGTGGGCAAGCAGTTCCATGCACTGCTTGGTTACTTCTAACTAAAATAAGCTGCCTTTGGGGGAAATTTATACTGTGCCCACACTCATCTGATTTTAGACATTCACAAATTTCTGGGGGAGCTTTTCAACTTGCCTGGCAAAAAAAACCAACAACCTCACGCTAGAAAGAGAAACCCAAATCCACTCAACCTCCAAATCCTTCAGCTTGCTATATAAATATAGAGGTACAGTGTTTGTCTCTTGCACAGCAACCTCCAAATGCTGCTAGGGATTGCAAATTACTATGCAATTAGTTTTGCAACTTCCTGTCCTGGGCACAGTGCACCTTGATAACTATAATTTACTCCCTTGCAGCAGCACAAGCACTGACTTCTAGGCAGACTTCTGTAACAAGCAGAAGTTCAACATAGGCACCCTGCATAACCAAGGGACTTTCAGAGCACCCCAAAACCTTCCAGTTTTACTCAAATTCAGTTTCTCTTACACTTTGTTCCTAATACCAGCCATAACTCTGTATTTTCCACATTGTTTTACTTCAGGCAACTTGCTGGATAAGGAATTGGCTGGATGGTGGCACACGGAGAGTGGTGATCAAGGGCACAATGTCCACCTGCAGACCAGTGCCAAGTGGCATCCCTCAGGGGTCAGTGCTGGCACCAGTGCTGTGCAAAATCTTAGTCAGTGCCACGGACAGAGGAATCAGTGCAGCCTCAGCAAGTGTGGAGATGGCACCAAGCTGTGTGGCACAGGAGACTTGCTAGAGGGCAGGGATCAATCCAGAGGGACCTGGACAGGCTGCAGAGATGTGCCCAGGCAAACCTCAGGACATTCAACAAGGCCAAGTGGAAGGTCCTGCACCTGGGTGGGTGCAATCCCAAGCACAACTCCAGGCTGGGTGGGAAATGGCTGAGAGCAGCCCTCAGGAAAAGGAGCTGGGGGTCTGGATGTTTGAGAAGCTCAACATGAGCCTGCAGTGTGCACATGTGGCCCAGACAGCAACTGTGTGCTGGGCTGCAGCAAGAATAGCATTACCAGCAGGGCAAGGGAGTGGATTCTCCCCCTTTACTCTGCTCTCCTAAGACCCTATCTGGAGTACTGTGTGCAGTTCTGGAGCCCCCAGCACAAGAAGGACATGGAAGCTTTGGAGAAAGTCCAGAAGAAGGCCACGAGGATGATCAGAGGGCTGGAGCAGCTCTGCTATGAGGACAGCCTGGGAGAGTTGGGGCTCTGCAGCCTTGCATAAGGCTTCCAGGAGACCTTACAGCACCCTTTCAATATCTGATGGGGGCCTACAGGAGAGCTGGGGAGGGACTACTGACAAGGTCTTGTAATGACAGGACGAGGGGGAATGGGTTTCAACTGGCAGAGGGGAGATTTAAACTGGATGTTAGAAGGAAGTTCTTCACAGTGAGGGTGGTGAGACACTGGCACAGGTTGCCCAGGGAGGTTGTGGCTGCTCCCTCCCTGGAGGTGTTCAAGGCCAGGTTGGATGAGGTCTTGAGTGACCTGTTCTAGTGGGAGGTGTCCTTCTTATAGCAGAGGGTTGGAACTGGATGATCTTGGAGGTATTGTGCTGGTTTGAGCAACTGGAGAATTTGAGCGAGTATCAAAATGTGGAGGGGGCAGGTAACTGCTTAAACCACTACAGGTCTCTTCCAACCTAAACCATTCTATGATTCTATGAAGATTTTTGTTTTTTTTTTTTTTTTTTTTTCCCTGTTTCCACTAATGCTAAGACTCAGCTGAGAGGAAAAATCTGATCATTTCCAGCACCAGCAGTATGGGAAGAGAGAAGCAGACTGAAGAGGGCAAGAGGAAGCAAGAATAACCACAGGCACTAGAACACAGGGTGGGGTGAACAGCACTGTGCTTCTGCTGCAGAAAAGAGAAAAATCAAACTGAAGAAAGGGTGCAGATGACAAAATAAATGCTCGAAAATTGAAGGGAAGGGACTTGAAAAGGGAGTTGCAGCTTCCTTCACGTTAACTAAATCAGCTAAATGTACTTGCACACTTGATAGGCACTCCTGCACTTGTAACTGAGAACACAACTCTCCCATTTGCTTGAAAAGCTGTATAAAGGTCAAGATCAGCTATGCAGAAGATGCACTTCAGGAGGGCTGTCATTTTGAGAGTAAATTTCTCAAGAGAGATTTTTTTTAAGATCAGGAATTATTTTTACCAAGAGTGGTCTGAAAGGGAAATCCACTTTATGAAAGGTATTAGCAAGCCTCTTAAAATCAATCTCCACCCTCTGCTTAACTAGGGTGGTTCTTCTAAAGCTTTTGGAATCTCCTATAACATGCATTTTATTCCTCTGTTTGTCTCATGGCCTCTGTCACTCACATTCTGCATGTTCACAGAGGAATCAGTGCAGCCTCAGCAAGTGTGCAGCTGGCACCAAGCTGTGTGGCACAGGAGACTTGCTAGAGGGCAGGGATCCATCCAGAGGGAGCTGCACAGGCTGCAGAGGTGTGCCCAGGCCAACCTCAGGACATTCAACAAGGCCAAGTGGAAGGTCCTGCACCTGGGTCAGTGCAATCCCAAGCACAAATCCAGGCTGGGTGGTGAGTGGCTGGAGAGCAGCTCTGAGAAAAAGGACCTGGGGGTCTGGGGTGATGCAAAGCTCCACATGAGGGTGCAGTGTGAGTGCAGCCCAGACAGCAACTGTGTGCTGGGCTGCAGCAAGAGCAGCTGTGGGCAGCAGGGCAAGGGAGGGGATTCTGCCCCTTGGCTCTGCTCTCCTCACACCCCACCTGCAGCACTGTCTGCAGCTCTGCAGCCCCCAGCACAAGCAGCACATGCAAGTGGTGGAGCCAGTGCAGAGGAGGCCACCAAGGTGCTGAGAGGGCTGCAGCAGCTCTGCTCTGAGGACAGGCACAGAGAGTTGGGGCTGTGCAGCCTGGAGAAGAGAAGGCTGCCAGGAGACCTTGGGGCAGCTTTGTAGCATCTGAAAGGGGCTACAGGAGGGCTGGGGAGGGACTATTGACAGGATGGGAAGAAAGGGCTTTAAACTGGCAGAGGGGAAATTTAAACTGGATGTTAAGAGGAAGGTCTTCACAGTGAGGGTGGTGAGACATTGGCACAGGCTGCCCAGGGAGGTTGTGGCTGCTCCCTCCCTGGAGGTGTTCAAGGCCAGGCTAGATGAGGCCTTGAGCAACCTGATCTAGTGGGAGGTGTCCCTGCCTATGGCACAGGGGGGTTGGAACTGGATGATCTTTGAGGTCTCTTCCAACCTAAACCATTCTATGACTCTATGAAGAAGTGACAACATGTAAACTAGGAATGTATTAAGAGAGAGACAAACATCTCTACATTAATTTGTGAAGAATTCTCACTTCTCATTTCATGTCATAAATGTCAGTTATGGCATCCCTGCCTATGGCAGGGGGTTGGAACTGGATAACCTTTGAGATCCCTTCCAACCTAAACCACTCTATGACATATTCTATGATTCTATGTCTATAGGAACTTTAAATTAAAGAAGAACTTGCTAGGGTTGGAATAATTTAATGGAAGTATTAAAAATACAGAAGAAAACAGAAGAATGAAAATTAGAAGAATTAAAAAAAAAAAAAAAAGGAGATAAGTTTGCAGCCAAGGCAGAGGCACAAAACAAATGGATAGGTTGCATGATAGAAAAGCAAAGACACAGGATGATGCATACCCAAGATGTTCCCAAATCTCATCCTGGTCACTGCAAGATTTTAAGGTGGGGGAAAAAAAGCCTTTCTGCACAACAACAATCCTACCCCTATCTGCTTTGGCACAATTCTGCTCGTCTATTCCCTACCTGTTTCAAACTCTTTCTTTCGTGAGCCTTTATTTTATTAACAATCTGTTTGCAACTCTGTTCAGTGGATTGCCAGACTGTAATTAGGTCTGAAGATGGAGCACAGCCCTATGAGGAGAGACTGAGGGAGCTGGGGGTGTGCATCCTGGAGAGGAGGAGGCTCAGGGGTGACCTCATTGCTGTCTACAGCTACCTAAAGGGAAGTTGTAACCAGATGGGGTTGGGCTCTTCTTCCAGGCACCCAGCAACAGAACAAGGGGACACAGCCTCAAATTGTGCCAGGGCAGGTTCAGGCTGGATGTTAGGAGGAAGTTCTTGCCAGAGTGATTGGCATTGGAATGGGCTGCCCAGGGAGGTGGTGGAGTCACCATCCCTGGAGGTGTTCAAGCAAAGCCTGGATGGGACACTTAGTGCCATTGGCTAGGGCTGGGTGCTAGGTTGGACTGGATGAGATTGGAGCTCTCTTACAACCTGCCTTATTGTATTCCATTTCCTATTCATTCTTCCTGCTCTATTCCTTCTTCCATTCCTAATTCTGTTCCATTCCTAATTCTTGTTCCATTCCTAATTCTTGTTCCATTCCTAATTCTTGTTCCATTCCTAATTCTGTTCCATTCCTAATTCTTGTTCCATTCCTAATTTCTGTTCCATTCCTAATTCTTGTTCCATTCCTAATTCTGTTCCATTTCTAATTCTAGTTCCATTCCTAATTCTTGTTCCATTCCTAATTCTGTTCCATTCCTAATTCTTGTTCCATTCCTAATTCTTGTTCCATTCCTAATTCTTGTTCCATTCCTAATTCTGTTCCATTCCTAATTCTGTTCCATTCCTAATTCTGTTCCATTCCTAATTCTGTTCCATTCCTAATTCTAGTTCCATTTCTAATTCTAGTTCCATTCCTACTTCTAGTTCCATTCCTAATTCTAGTTCCATTCCTAATTCTATTCCATTCGTTTTGCAGACTAAAATGCAGAATGGTCAAAAAAGCTGCTGAGAGGACAAGCTGCACACATGGTTCTCTGTGGGGTTTCTTGCAGACTTCTTCTAAGCACATAAAAGTCTTCCCCATTCCCTTCTCGAGGCAACCTGCTCAGCAGCCCACATTACAGAAGCTGGCTGCAAACTACCCCCAGGATGTTGACAGGTAAACAGGAGAGAGCCTGTGAAAGCTTTGCACTACTGAATTCAACTTGCAAGTTGTAACAGGAAAATAATTAAGGAACCCATGCATGAATTCCATAGCAAGATCTAGAGAAGTACCTGTAGTAACAGTGGAAAGAAAAAACAAAAAAACCAAAAAACATGTCAAGGAAAAAAGTCACTTGAGAAAAGCAGAGAGAGGGAGATTAAGGATTTATCTTCACAGTAATGCCAGGAGATTAGTTGAAAAGATAAAAGAATTAGCTTTCAATATGGGGCCACAAGATGATAAGGTATGCATTATATTGGACATGGTAAGGACATGAATGCAGCTGGATATAAATGATCTAAAGGTGTTTAAAACAGCTTAGAGTTAAAAAAAAAAAAAATAAAGAAGAAAAGAATAATGTTGTGATAAAGTCTAAACCACAAACAGGGAGGATAATTATTGCATCTGTAACTCTCAGGAGCCACCAAAAGTCTGATTTGGGGAACGACAGGGGAAGATGGCATAGGATTGCTTGCCTTCAGGTCAGGCTGGGAAGCTTGAATTTCAAATGCCCTTTGCTCTGCAATACAGAGAAATGCTCAGTAAAAAAGAATCATTATAATGCTCTGAGGACAGGCTGAGAGAGCTGGGGCTCTGCAGCCTGGAGAAGAGAAGGCTTTGAGGAGACCTTAGAGTAGCCTTCCAGTATCTGAAAGGGGGCTACAGGAGGGCTGGGGAGGGACTATTTATAAGCTCAAGATGAGCCAACAGTGTGCACACGCAGCTCAGACAGCCAACTGTGTGCTGGGCTGCATTAAGAGAAGCATTACCAGCAGGGCAAGGGAGGGGATTCTCCCCCTTTACTCTGCTCTCCTCAGACCCCACCTGCAGTACTGTGTGCAGTTCTGGAGCCCCCAGCACAGGAAGGACATGGAACTGCTGGAGAGGGTCCAGAGGAGGGCCACGAAGATGATCAGAGGGCTGCAGCACCTCTGCTATGAGGACAGGCTGAGAGAGTTGGGGCTTTTCAGCCTGGAGAAGAGAAGGCTGCCAGGAGACCTTATAGCAACCTTCCAGTATCTGAAGGGGAGCTACAGGAGGGCTGGTGAGGGACTATTCACAAGGTCCTGTAATGACAGGATGAGGGGGAATGGGTTTAAACTGGCAGAGGGGAGATCTAAATGGGATGTTAGGAGGAAGTTTTTTGCAGGGAGGGTGGTGAGACACTGGCAGAGGTTGCCCAGGGAGGTTGTGCCCTCCATGGAGGTGTTCAAGGCCAGGCTCGATAAGGTCTTGAGCGACCTGTTCTAGTGGGAGGTGTCCCTGCCTATGGCACAGAGGGGTTGGAACTGGCTGAGCTTTGAGTTCTCTCCCAACCTAAACCATTCTATGATTCTATTCCTTTAATCATTGTGAAGAAGTGTTTCCAGCAGCGCAGGAATTCTTTACACCAGGGCAAGAGGATTGATTCTGCAGTTGTGACAATTACGGTGCAACATACCCCAAAAGAGAGACCTGAAAATGTCTCTCTGTTTTTCAGCTTTCAAAGGCATAAACACTTGTTCCCTACTGATAGCTTATAGAGAGGAGACAAGATTCCATTATTGCTGTTGGTAGAAAAAGGGCTCTCATATATTAGAGGTGTACCTGTAACTTGGCAGATATAATATACAGCAGAGGCATAAATACCAAAAGACCACAGAGGTTTGTAATATTAAAACATCATTTAGTAAAGGTTGGGCATGTAGCCTTGCAGCAGCAGCAGCACGACAGGAAATCAACCATCAAGACAATCATTTCATTTCAAATCCCTTCTCAGTACCAACTGTCCAAAAAATTTAAAAAAAAGGAAAAAAAAAAAATTTGCTTGCTTGGTTTCAGCACCCAGCTGAAGCTGGATTTAAGAAAGATTAAAGGCCAGATGGCTTTGGTTCTATTTTACAGAAACTCCACTCAAAACTGTTCTGAGAAGCATAAAGCTGTCCAGGTATACTTGATGAAATACATCACCTGGAAATACAAAACCACGTTTGGCAGATCCAGACTGTTTGGAAGGAACCAAAAAGCAATCTACATCCATCCCCATCTTTTATACTTGGGCCATATGCCTAACATTTAAGATGTACGTTAAAAAAAAAAACAAAACAACCCCAAAAAGTATTGTATAGAAAACACCACTGGCTGTGTCTACACGTTTTCTTCAGGTTTTCATTAACACCCCCACAACCCCCTTATCTCAAAATTCTCCAGGGAAAAATGTTCCCTTCATAGAATCATAGAATGGTTTAGGTTGGAAGAGACATCAAAG
>VWZI01020616.1:39377-93224 GCA_013396835.1 Psilopogon haemacephalus | reverse complement strand
TTTTTTGCTTTTTTTTTTTTTTCCCATGTAGGTAAGTTTTTTTGGTTATTAGTAAATATGGATGCCTTCTCATAGAGCATGAAGATGTCTGAATATTTAAGCTCCTGCATTGCATTTTTAAAGAGAAATATAAGGCACAGCTTGACAGAAATAAAGTTCTGCACAATTTTCTGTTAGGAGTTTCCTATTTTCGTTCTTCTAACATGTTTCTTTAGTGGTAACCTTGTGACAGGAAATACTATTTCATGGTGTTTCATTGTCTGTTCATATTTCCATTACCTGTCATAACATATCCCTGAGAAATGAGTCATTCTTCCCCCAGAAGAAGTCAGTTTTGGTAACTAAATATATATCATGTAATTATTCTGTAACTGTGCATGACAGGATAGAATTATAGAATAATTCAGATTTAAAGGGTCCTTAGAATATTGCCTAGCCTTCTATTCCAAGCAAGTTCAGTGCTGAATTCCATACTGGCTTTCTCTAAACTTTGACTGATATTGAAAATCTCCAAGGATGGAGTGTCATGGAGCATCTGTAAAACAGGTAGCCATAGCTACCCAAGATCATAGAACCATAAGATAGCTTGAATCATATAATGATTTGGGTTGGAAGGGGCCTCAAAGATTATTTCAGTCCCTCTGACATGGGCGGGGACAGGCGCTGGACTCTCAAGCAGTTTCCTGCATGTGATAGGTAAAAATCTCAACCAAACAAAACTGATTACAGATTTAGGTTGTGATTCAGAACAAGATGGAGAGAGTTGATATTACTGTAAAGATGCATCAGATTGGCTTAGGATGAGGAATTTCCTAGTTCTTATTCTTTTGTGCAATTATTTGTTTACAGTGGCATGATATACACAAATATTTCTTGAATGTATACTGTCAGCACTGGGAACTAGGATAGTATGTTGCTTTTATTCTCCCTGTTTTTTGCCTTAAATGGGGTTTTGTTTTAAGACCATTCTCCTCTTGATAAATAAGCAATATTGGGAAGGGGGAAAATAGTCAGTGTAATGTTAATATTTCAATTTTACTTGGGACATGTATTACTTTAAATAAGTGTTTGTTGATATAACATCAAGAAACACATTCCAACTAATTAACTAATTGAAGAGATATCTATAGAAGCAATCACTTTATGATCCCGTACTTCCATCTTTCTGTGAATATAGTTACTATTTTTAGGCCTAACTGATTTACAAATATCAGTCTACTGCATTTATGTAAATGTAGTGTGTGTTAAGTCCCATGTCACTGATCCCAGAAGAGGTATATGTTGTCCTGGGAAAAACTTCCACTTCTGTGTGGCAGAGGCTAATGACACATCTTTTTGTGAAGATACTCTGTAATAAGCTCTGTGATAACATTTGTTAGAGTGAAAACTCAACACTGAAGTGAGCCTCAAGTATGTGTAAGAACTTCCTTGCATTAGTATCTCGCAATATTGAATAGTACAAATTCTCTAAATAAAATCAAAATGTTGGGATTTTTGCTGTCCTATTGCATTACCCTTATGAAGCTAAAATGGAAGATGGCCTAAGCAGTAGTTGACGATGTTTCTTCTGAGAAGAGAAACAAAAGCTGAGCAATGCTTTTGCTTGAGCAGAAATCCTGCTCTGCAATTGTAAGTAAAATATAAAATGTTGTTTGTGAAGAAACATTTAGATGTTGGGCTTTGTGTTTATTTTTGGTACAGGTTATAAATGCTGCTTTAGCTCTTGCTGCCAGACCAAAAAGTCACATTGTGAAAGCCAACATGGAGATGTATAAAAGTACATGGGAGAATCACATCCATGTTCTGACTGAAGCTGTGGATGATATAACAAGCATTGATGATTTTCTTGCTGTATCAGGTAGGATATGATTATTCTTTTCTATGTTGTGAGAAGCCTCTTTCTAGGCAAGGAAGTGTTTCTCTGTGTACATCTGCGAACCAGGAGATTATCACCGTGTCCTGTGTTCCAGTAGCTGTGGAATGCACTGCAGAATTTCCGGATCTGTCAGTTAGAAATATTTGTCACGCAAAATTTGCTTGAAGACACTTAATAGCAGTAGTATCTATTTGCTGCAGGAGCATCTTGCATATAAACAGCAGCTGGAAACTAGTCTTACAGTTCTTACAGTTTAAAAATCCCAATTCTACATTTTTTTATTTCTCTTAAGGTAGCATAACCTGGACATGTTCACTCATGTTCATTGAATGTGGTTTAACTTTTGTGTTTTCTTATGACCAGTGGGCACTGACTGACAATACGTCTCAGAAACTAAAAATAGAAATCTTAGCTTAAGTAGCAGTGATGAAGCCCTTGTACTAGGTGCTGGTGAGGCCGCAGCTTGAGTCCTGCGTTCAGTTCTGGGCACCACAGTATATGAAAGACATTGAGATCCTGGAATGTGTCCAAAGAAGAACTATAAGGAGGAGTTTGGAGGGCATCATAGGAGGAGTAAGTGAGGGAGATGGGGTTGCTTAGTCTGGAGAATATTATTTAGTGTTGAGAAGGCTGAGGCGAGGTCTTACTGCTCTTTAGAGTTACCTGAAAAAAGGTTGGAATAAGGCTGGTGTTGGTCTCTTCTCCCAAGTAACCTGTGATAGAGTGAGAGGAAATGGATTTAAATTGTGTCAGGAGAGGTTTAGGTTGGACATTAGGAAAAACTTATTTTCTGAGAGGGTGTTGAAGTGTTGGAACAGGCTGCTGAGGGAGGTGGTGGAGTCACCATCCCTGGAGTTGTTCAAGAAGCATGTGGATGTGGTGCTTCAGGACATGGTTTAGTGGTCATGGTAGTTGGGTTATGTTTGGACTTGATGATTTTAAAGGTCTTTTCCAACCTTAATGGATATCGTAAAGTCCAAAAAAGTAAACATTTATATATTCAGTCTAAACCATATGTAGAGCTTCTCTAAGCTTTTGTGGAACCTTTCAGCACATTAATTTGTTTAATCTCAAGTGTCATGCTTGTTCTTAAGTGATCTGCTGAGCAGATGTTTAGTGGCAGTGTCACCTATCTGCTTTGGGAAGATCTTTAATTATTTTTAATAATTAGCTCACGTACCAAGATGTAATTATTAAGACTAATTATAAGAAGAAGTGCAAGTCACTGTCATATATTGCTTAGTCTAAATAGAAAAGTTAAATGTGTAATGGAAGATGGTATCTAAGGTTTTTGGAAATTACTTGGTAATTGGGAAAGACAATGTAGGTTGGGTCTTTGTGTCATGTTTAAGAAGAAAGGAATATAAGAGTAGATTTATAATGGATCTATTTTTTCTACAGAAAATGGTACCCTATAGCACATGAAAGTGTGGGCATATTAGGGGCAAAATATTTTCTAATTCATTTCAGTCAAAATTGACACTGTGCTGTCTCAGAATGAGTTGCATGGCTGAATTTGCATTCCTGACTGCGTCTTCCAGCAGTGTGTTCATTCAGCCCAGAAGGCAGATTGTATCCTGGACAGTATCAAGAGGAATGTGGCCAGCAGGGCAAGTGAGGTGTTTCTGTTCCTTTATTCTGTTCTGGTAAGACCCCACCTTGAATGCTGCACCCAGTTCTGGTGTTCACGTCATAAGGACACAGAGGTGTTGGACTGAGTCCAAACAAGGGCCACAGAAACAATCCAAGGGCTGGAACACCTCTGCTATGAGGACAGGCTGAGGGAACTGGGGTTGTTTAGCCCAGAGAAGAGAGGACTTCAGGGAAACATTAGATCTGCCTTGTAATACCTGAAGGGATCCTCCAGGAAGGCTGCAGAGGGACTTTGCAGAAGGGTGTCTAGCAGCAGAACAGAGGAGAATGGTTTGAGGCAGAGGTAGAGTAGATTTAGTCTGGATTTTAGGAAGATGTTCTTCAGGCTTCCCAGGGAGGCTATGGATGCCTTCTACCTGGGGGTGTTCAAGGACAGGTTGGATGAGGCCTTGAGCAGCTGAGTCTAGCTGAGAGGTTTCCCTTCCTGTGGCCGGGAGGTTGGAATAGATAATCTCTAGAGTCTCTTCCAACCAACACCATTCTAAGCTTCTCACTTATTCTTAAATTGCCTCATTTTTATGGTGTTATGCATTTCCACTAAAAATTTTTTTTTTTTTTCTCCTCCCACCATAAAATCTTCAAAATTGTTCCCTTCAAAATTTATCTTCTAAAACTTATAGAATTTCTTTCTTCCCTATATTCTCCTTAGACAACAAAACGAAACCCAAAACCAACAAAACACCCCCCTCCCAAAATGACAGAAAAAGAAAAAAAAACTTTCTGCAATGTTCTCATATGCAGCTAGGACTGTTAAACTTTAATGCGTTGTCAGCTAATTTAGTGGAACAACTTGCAAACAGAAACAGTGTCTGACATCTCTGCACTTTTTCCACATGCACTTTATTCTGTTGTTTTTATTCAATGATTTAGGAATGTATGTTAGCTTTCATCTTGCTCAGCACCCACAGTAAGTCTGCAGTAAGGAAGGTGCTAGTCTGAGGTTGCTGCAGTTCAGGTACTTCTCTGGCAAAACTTTTTATGCTTTGCTAGTGACTTGTTTCTTTGCCAAAACACACAGTTCTGCTTAAGTAGCAGACAGAGGGTTAGATGTAAATTGGGCTAACCAGATTACTATGTTATTTTGTTATCTTAGGGTTTTTATTTATTGCCTCTGGAGTTAAGCCCTTCTGTTATGCTCTTATTTATTTATTTAATTAATTAATTTTTAAAGCCTATCTGTGACCACTAACTGTTATCTTAGATGATCAAGTCCTATGAGTGAAATATTTTTTATTGCAGAACAGCTTGCTTAGAGACTTAGGAGCATCACATACTTCCTACCTGTATCTCCTAGCAAATATTTATGTGTCTTTTAGGAAGAGTGAGGACTGTTGGAACATTGATACTTTAGATATTTACAGTAATTTTGCTACTGTAGTACTATAACAAAGTTCCATGAACTTATCAAAGCTATGGATAATACTGTTAGGGCTGTTCACTTCATGTCATGCATCATTACAATTACAGAACTAATTGCATTTTTGTGCATTTCTCTGTGTGATTGAATTACTATAACGGTCTCTCATCTGTCTTCTAATTACTCTCAATTTATTGTAGTTGGACTTTACCTGTGTCATAGTTGAGCAGATGGGTAGTACATGAATCCAGGACTCAGCTTTAAAGAAATTGGTTCTGTTAAGTACAGATTCTTTTTTTATTAACCCCTGAAGGAAAACAAAACTAGGCTGTTCGCAGTATAGTAGTCTTTAATAAAATCAGATAATTAAAAGCACAAACTAAGCTCACACCATATGTAACAAGTGAAGATGCTTGTTTTTAGCTTGAAGTACTCTGATGTGTGGGCATGGTGGAATGAAGCAGGCAGGAGATGGGTTGCGGCCATCAGAGATCTCTACTATTGTAGATAGCTCTAGTGTTTACCTAAAATTCCTTTCCTTTGCCAAAAGCAGCAGGGAGTGATGCACTGTCACAACACTTGTACTTCCCTTCAATACTACATGCAGATTTGGTTTAAAAATCTTGTGCTACTCGTATCTGTATTTATATGCCGCTTACCTGTACAAAGACATCCTGCTTTGTTTTCATAAGTGCACATATGAGCACGTATCAAAAAATTTTGGGCTTGTTGCCATGGAAAATCCACCTTGTTGGTTATCCTTAGTTGCTCCTGCTGCTGGGCAATCTGGGAGTCCTTTAAGTCTGTGTAGAAGGGCCTCCTACTGGGTGAGCCCAGACTGTCAGTGGTGCTTCATGTCTCCTGGTTTTACTGGCCATTTAATGGGTAAGCAGTGCAATTTCTTCACCAGTTCCTCCATGTGCTCCTTGGTAAATTCCATTTGGTTCATGATGGATAGGCATGGGGTTTTTTTTCTGGAGGAAATGGAAGCTTTTGTTCTGGTGCATGTTGAACTGTTGTGTAAACTGCAGCCACAAAATAACCTTTTTCATGTTCTAGAACACAAAAGACAGTCTCAAGTTTCTTATTAAATGCTTTCTGTTTAAAAAACAAACAAATAAACCCTCCAAACTCTCAGAAAACAGCATAGATGGGGAATATACTTTTTACTGCTTACAAAGAAAAACATTATCATATACATCTTATCAGTCAGGAGTCTGGCATTAAGAGTTCTAAGATGCTTAGTGGGACTTGTAACATTGCTACATCTTCTGTTATGTTAAAAACCTGCACTTGGTGAATAGCACTCAAATACTATGAATCTTAAGGGCAGGACTCTGTCTGTAAGGATTTGGCATTAAATTTTCAATTTTTATTACAAATTGCTTTGGACATTTAGAGTCATTAAGGTGCAGTCTGGACAGATGAAGTCATCTTAAATAAGCTGCAAAATATACTGGAAATTCTTGGTCAAGGAGTAAGGGAATGATTCACATTTCTGGTTGCCTTATCTCTCTTGATATAACTAGTTTTCCACCAGTGATTTAAAGTTCTGCTTCAATTTATTACTGCTTTTTTAGTCTGTGTCCCGTGTTTACAAATGAATCTGTCACAAAGATTGTCAGTGACAGATTCACTCTTATCATAGCTATGGAAATAGGGGGGAAAAAACAGTTGATGTTCAGAGACTTAAGATTACATTTAATGTTTTCATGCTTGCTTTTTGGCACTTGCAACAGTGAAATACCGTGCCACGTTAAAATCTAAGTAGATATACATGAAGTTAGTGATGGTAAAATAATATTCAAATGGGAAGGTAAATTACACAGGGGGTGTCAATACCATTTATATCAAGTTTGTTTGGGCCAGCTATACTGCACCTTCGGACATCAGTTTAATTACCCACCTGAAAGTTCTGTCAAAACCATTGTACAACTTTGCCCTTGATAGGCATATCCTCTTCCATAGCTTAGAGATGTGTGTTGTGAAGCAGTAGGGTTTTTAAAATTTTAGTCCTGCTGTTTACTAAAGTGGATGATTTTTTGATGGGATTAAGGACAAGAACTATTCACAGAAGGCAAATTACATCCTGGAGTGTCTTAGAAGAGTTGTGGTTAGTAGGTTGAGAGAGGATCTCCTCTCCCTCTAGTCTGCCCTGGTGAGGCTGCATCTGGAATATTATGTCCAGTTCTGGATCACTCAGTTCAGGTACCTTAGGGAACAGCTTGAAAGAGTCCAGTACAGAACCACAAAGATGCTGGAGGGAGTAGACCATCTCCCCTATGAGCAAAGGCTGAGGAAGCTGGGTCTCTTCCGCTTGAAAAAGAGGCATAGGTGTGACCTCATTTGTGTTTAAAAAGAATCAAAGAGTGAGTGTCGGGAGGACAGATACAGGCTTTTCTCAGTGATGTTCAGTGACAGGACAAGGGGCAATGGGTGCATGATGAACCACTGGAGGTTCCATGTGAACAGAAGGAAAAGCTTTTTCACTGTGAGGGTGATGGAGCCCTGGAGCAGGCTGTCCAGATGGGTTGTGGAGTCTCCTTCTCTGGAGATATTCAAAACGTGCCTGGATATGTTCCTGTGTGACCTGCTCTAGGTGGTCCTGCTTGATAATCCCTGGAGGTCCCTTCTGTTGTTGGTTTAGGACAAATTGTCCTATCGTAGAGATAAAAGTCCTCAAGTCTTAGGGGGATGTACAGGATACTTTAAACTGTTATTCTATTTTCCTTTTCTGTATCTCCCTATATAACCAGACATCACAACCAGTTCTGCCCTTCTCTCCCTTCTTTCTGCTTCTGACGCATGCTGCCAATGTCTCTGGTTTGTGGGGGCGGTTGTGGCCTTGGCTGGCCAACATAACTTTTTGCTGCACAATTCTGGCCTATCTGCAGTGGGTTGTTGTTGTTGGTATTTAGGGATGTTTTTTCACTACATACATTAATTTGACTATATTGAATGGGGTCAGTTACTTTGACTGATCACTTGGTACTGTGAGAGCTGTCTTTAGTTCTTTCTTGTCAAGTTCAGATATCTGAAATTAATTTTCTAATCCAGATTTCTGTACCTATCACTAAGGTTATGGCAATATTTTAGTGGTGAACTTGCAGAGCTGTAGAGGATAAGAGCAAATCAGGTGTGTGAAGTCATTCCACTAATAGTCTGGACTTAGGAGCAAACTGCTGCAGTTCAGCAGGGGACTTACTAATTTGGGTTATTTAAAGTTTCCAACCACAAACTGAAATTTTCTGTTGAATTGTTGCTAATTTCAGTAAGTCGTTGTTGAGACCTAGCTATCAGTGAAATTCATATCCGATGACAAGCTTTACAAACTTCTGGCATCCTCTTCCAGAGTATTGAAAGCTGACACATTTGGAACTCACCCTGTATGCGATCTGGCTGAGTTCAGATTTGGCAGCCTTTGGAGCATGGTCCAAGATGCATGGGTTTGATGCAGACTGGGATTAATTTTTTGCGTGTTTATTTCCTAACAGCTTGGTTGCTAATAGCTTTCTAGCTGCAGCTGTGGCAGTAGCTTTCAATGGTTTTGTGCAATTTTGCTGGAATTGATTTGCTTGCTTTTTGTAATGAAGCCTGCTGGAAGCACACACAAGTGTTAAAAAAATGCTACCCAAATAAGCATAACCAAATGATAAGGGAAGATTTCTGATCAGTGGTACATGATGCCAGTGTTTCTGTTTCTAGAATATGATACAAAATCATCATCTAGCAAAGCAGATTATTTTGTGTTGTAGTTTGGAAACTTCTGGTGTATGCTTTTATAGCTGAAATTTTAGCAGCCAGACTGTTGTACAGCATGTCAACCCCGTTCTCTTTAAAAATGAAACCTGATAAAACAGATACAAGATGACCAGATGTAGTGGGTTCCCTTAAAATCCCCTCTTGTGAACTTGATAGCAAGCAGTATGCCATTAGTGACATTTCTTAATGATCAGAAGCTACCCTTAGGAACGTGCAGCATTTGGATAGGACAGGTGCCTGTTACCTACAGAAGTGAGAATTTTTAACAATCAGGGGAAAAAGTGTAATTGCAAAATCAAGGACTTTACCTAGTTGAAATAATGGGTTGCACAAAATCTAACTTACCCATCCAAACTTCTGTTCTCAGGTTTAGCAGGTATTTTAAATTTGGTCCCGGAAATGTCCTGCATTGTGGTGTAAAAAAAAACCTTTAAAATAAACGAACAAACCCCCAAACCTTAATCCCTTCAAACCCCACAAAATGCCCAAACCAAACAACACTCCTCTTTCCTCCCACTAGAATGATACTGGAAAAACTTGACTAATTAAAAGGCAGTTTTTCTTTCTGCAAGTTTGACAATTTGAGAGGTAAAGATTTTCAACAGTAAACAGTGTGATCCACGGATGTATAGAATCATTCCACTAGGATAACTAACAAATTTATGACAGCTTACAATTTATCATTTTTTTGAAGGGAGACTTTGGAGTTTCCACCCCAAATTAACTCTTGTCAATGATATATTTTTTATCTGTTATTATTTGTCCTATATCTGTGGATTGGCTATTGTGCAAACCAGAATGATTAGGTGTTCATCAAATGTTCACTACAACAGATACAAAACAGTTACAAGAGAATATTTTAATCAAGTCAATATTTTCACCTGGACAATAAAGAGTGGCAGATGGCTATTACCTTTCGACAGTATTTTATGGACAGAAATTAAATAGCTACCATTTAACATAATATGGTCTGCTTTGTTGCACACATTATAAAACAAGTGATGCAAAAGGTTTCCAATTATACATCACCAATCTAGAAAAAGCAAATAAGGAAGTAGATGATAATTTTTCATGTTTGTTCATTCTCTCTGCCCTCCCAACATTAAATCTTTTGAAGGTGATCAATTGATGAAGTTCTGCAGCTGATTCAGAACCAGACACTGAGTATTCCTTAGTAATTGCAATTTTATTTTATGCTGTGTGATCTGAAGTAGGAAGATTTCCAATTCATCATTTGACAGCATCTACCCTGAAATTATTAACTAGGACATCTGCTATGCATTGATTTTTAGAGTATGTACTGTGAACTGTTTCCCTGTAATCTGGATGGGTATTTGATTGTTCAAAATAATTTAATTTCCAATCAGATAAGACTGCAGCTAAATGAGAAACTCAGTGTAATTCATGACATAAACTAATTCCTTTAGATAATCTGTTACTGTTGGCATTTTTAGACTCGAGGATTTATGATTTATCAAGGCCTTCCTGAGTTTTTTTTAGATATATTTTCATGATGTTAGATAATATTTTAACTAGATTTGGATTTTGAATGCAGAATTTTAGAAGCAACAATAAATTTTCCATTTCCCAGCCACAGAAGGGCAGCAAACAAATTTATTTATGCCCTGTTAAGGCCAACTCATATTTCACCTAAGGCAATAAAACTGCAGACTTCAGCTTTTCTCTTTTGGCAGAGCAAATGAAATGGAAAATTGAATCTCTACGTTCATAGCACTGAGAACACAACTTTTTTTTTTTTTTTACTTAAAAAAAAAAATGGTAGCCTCTATCTGCTTTAATTTGTCAGCTGTGTAAGCAACTCTGCTTTCAAAAGGGGTAAAATGGAACATTTGTGGAGCATTCTGTGTATGACAGTCTACTGCCCATATGCTGAAGGAGTGTCCTTTTTTGTAGTTATGAGTTGTTCCCCTTACAGTTCTAGTAGAGAGCTGAGAAGTTAATGGGAATGAAGAAAGATAAGAGGAACAACACTCAACTTCCAAAGAAAACTCTCTCCCCATTTGTAGTTTTATCTACTTGAAAAAGAAGCCTTCTAGAATTTTTATATGAAGTTTATAAAGATGACATAAAGGAAAACTGTCTCCTGATGGATTTTTTTCTTTTTATGAGAGAATGTTCTATGTATTTTATGACTGAATACCAAATACTAAGGAAAACACAGTGCGATTTCATAAGGCATTAGTCAGTAGCTAAAAGGAAAAGTGAAAGGTTATTATTGCATCTAAGATAACAAACAAAGAAAAAAAATCTGAAGTCGAAGCTGACAGTTGGTGGCAAACGTTGTGAAAATTTTATGACTAAATCTGTGAAGGGCTTGGTGATGCTGAGAAGGCATTGCAGTAATTTGTGGAGCTTGGATAAATCAGCCTTAGCCCATGCTCTTTCTGCCTGGCAGCTCTTAACCATTTTTTTCCCTCAATGTCACAGAATCATAAAATCATTCCAGCTGGAAGGGACCTCAAGGTCTAGTACACCCTACTGCTCACAGCTTGTCCCACACTATATTGAGACTAAGAAAGGAGATTTTACCACATCTTTGAACAGTTGTTCATTCTTCTGGTGAACCTCATTATGCTCACAGTGATTTTAATTTTTTTTCTTTTTAATTCTCTGCCTCTTTCCTCCCTTTAGAGCCTCACATATTTAATTTTCCATGTTATTTCTCATTCACCAGACTCACACCTCAGTGAAGACATGAAGGATCAATTAACCTGTTAAGGCAGAGTTAAAGTTATCTGGCAGTGTTCTTCATGCATGTCTTGTTCGCTAAAACCTAAATTTCAAAAAAAATGGTGGAGGCTATAAGGGAAGTACACTTAGTTAATCATGGCTTCTTGGATCTGTTTTGAAGCACTTACTGCATTAGGTCTAATGCAGTAATGTTAGGTCTAAACATTGATCTGATGGAGACACTTTTTGAAGCAGTTTAGCAAAACTGAGTGTATAATGTAGATCCATTGAAATACTGCTTGCTGTGGAAGAGCAGGGGCGGAGGGGGGTGGGTGGGCTCTTGCCAGTCTCTACGTTTGTGATCAGATGGAATAGTTGTATATGTACCATGAGAATGCTAACACAAATACCATGGCATTGAAGGAACAGTCTGTCTGGAGTCATCAAGACAGAAAGGGGGGGTTTCAACTTTTGTGCTGCCTAGTCTCCTGGCCTTATAGTCTACCTTTCTCAGTTAAAATATATTTGCTTAATAAAACTAGAGAAGAAAAGATATTTATTTCCCTTGATCTGAGTAATTATTTTTCTTCACTTCATTATTCATTCTAAAATTTCTCTATTGATGTTGCAAGGGACTTCAAACATTAAGTTATTACCAGTGATTTATTTCTTTAAATAGTGACAAAGAGACTGTCTTGAAGAGTGTAGATAATGTATTAAAAGAGCCCCAAGTGCTAGTAAAATAATAAGATTGCTCATGAAGATTTAGCCTTGAATATTCTTTGAATTTCAGTATGTAGCAAAAAGCTGGGAATAAAATGCAGCTTCTGTTTTTTGATCTGAATACAAGAGTCATAACAGGAAATTGTGTACTGGGACTCATTGGTCTTGTCATAGATTTGGCACCAGAAACCTATAAATCTTAGTATGGATATTATTAATTTTATTTTTATTTCAAATATCTGTTTAGAATTAATGAAAACTTTGAGTCTTCAGGAGCATATCTTTTGCCAGACTGGATAGTGCCATTATTGGAAAACTTAGAATTCTTTTCTGAGTAGCACTATAAGGTAGCATGTCCTGTTCTGAATGGAAGATTGCATTTTATACTCAGCTTCTTTGCTTCACATTTTATCTGTTATACCAATAGATGGTAGAAGATAGAAATATTTTTTTCAGGCTAAACTATCACCACATATGTTTCTACAGCTAGTTTTATGGTATAAGGCTGCAGAAAAATACGTTTTCGTTTCCATCTTGTCTTCAGGAGACCACAAATAGAGTTTACTAGTGTTTATTCATATGCAATATTACCTAAATCTCCTGTAAGTCATCTTATCTTTTCTCTGTAATGTCTCTGTTTGGTACACAGTTTTCTTGAACGGAGCACAGAAGCACTAGTATTGAAGTGCTTGGCCTTATCAGTGCCAAGTGGAGTGGAAGGGCATCACCTATCTCTTTCTTCAGATGACATACAAAGGAAGAGCTTTTTTTCCAGAGACAGTCTGCATCATGGCTTTGTCAAAGATAGTTATTAGCCAATGGTTACCTCAGCTGAGATATGATTTGTGGCCAGCGTGACTAACACCAGTGTCCCCAGAGGAAGTCAGAAGGTACATTGTACACCCCATACTAATTGCCATGGTGACCATGGCTATCTGACAATTTCTTTAAACTTCTATCAATGCACTGTTGCAATTGGCTCTTATGCTAAACACTAATTCATGACAAAGAGATGCCACATCATTCATCACAAAGGAGGTGATTCTGCCCCTCAGCTCTGCTCTTGTGAGACCCCACCTGCATCCAGTTCTGGTGTCCCCAGCATAAAAGGACATTGAACTCCTGGACTGGGTGCAGAGGAGACCATGTACATGATCAGAGGGCGCCTTCCCTGTGGGGACAGACGGGAAGAGTTGGGGCTGTTCAGCCTGGAGAAAAGAAGGCCAGGGAGACTGTAGAACAGCCTTCCAGTACCTGAATAGGGCCTACAAGAAAACCAGAAAAGGACNATTGCTTTTTTTTTTTTTTTTTTTTTTTTTTACTAGGGCTTGTAGTGGTAGGATGAGAGGAAATGGACTGAAGCTCAAGGGGAAATTTAGACTGGAGTAGGTTAGAAAGAAATTCTTTACAGAAAGTAAAGAGACACTGAAACAGGTTGCCCAGGGAGGTCATGAGTGTTCACTCCCTAAATGCATTCTTGGCCAGGCTGGGTGAGGCCTTGATCAACCTGGTCTAGTGGAAAGTGTACTTGCCCATAGCAGAGGTGTTGGAACTAGATGTTCTTTAAGGTCCCTTCCAACCCAAACCATTCTATGAATCTAGTCTTCCTTTTCTGCTTGGAAAGTAGGATACTTGGATGACAATGAAAACTTCACCTAATGCATTTTGTGTAGGAAAAGAAAGCATCTGTAAGAAGGATACAGATTGTCTGGATTGTGATCAATACTGATTGCTTTCCTTTTTGACTAGATGTGCTAAGGCAAATATAAAAGCTTGTTTGTGCCTGGGGAAAGTTAACCAAGATTTTCCTTATTATGAAGTACTTCATCTGAGAAGAGCTGCAGAACATGGTGAGAGACAGGATCAAAGGGTGTCAGGGGTTGGAAGGGAACCAAAGAGATCATTGAGCCCAACTCTCCTGCCAGAGCAGGACCATAATCTAGCTCAGGTCACAGACGAATTCATCCAGACAGGCCTTGAAAGTTTCCAGAGAAGGAGGTTCCACAACCTCTCTGGGGAGCCTGTTCCAATGCTCTGTGACCCTTACAGTAAGGAAGTTCCCCCTTGTATTGAACTGGAACCTCCTGAGCTGCAGCTTACATCCATTGTCCTTGTCCTATCACAGGGAGCAAGAGAGAAGAGCCTTAGAGCCTTTCCCGTCCCCCCATTTATTAAATCCCCTCTCAGTCTTCTCTTCAGACTAAGAGGCCCTAAGTCCCTCAGCCTCTCCCCATAAGACATTTGCTCCAGTCCCCTAATCATCTTTGTAGCCCTCCACTGGACCACCTCCCTGTCCCTCTTAAACTGGTGTGCTGGTTTGAACTAATTGGAGGATTTTAATGAGAAATTAGATTACAGGCTGAGAAAGGAAAACAAAATTATTTCTACTTCACTCATAGGTTTACTGAAAATGTATGAGTTAGAACCATAACATAGATAAGACAGAGCTGTTTGAGCCATTGGGGCTGTTGAATCTCTCTCTATCCCTGCCTTATAGCTGGATCTGTGTAACTCCACTAACCAGTTTCCTACTTCTTAACACCCCTGGCCTCTTCCTCACTTACCTGGTATGTAAGACAGATAGTAGGATATGATTGGGTAGTAGGGGAAGGTGGTAGGGTGGTTGGGATCCCCTCTGGGGCATTCTGATCTCTGGGAGGGGTGTGGTGTTTCTGTATTATCTTTTCATTGTATATATCTGTAAATGTTTGTAATATATTGTAAATATCTGCTTGTATATTGTGCAAAGCTGTAATAATATAAATCTTTATTAACTTCCAGCTGACTGAGTTGTAGCCTGTGTTATTTCAAAGGTGGGGGGTGGGGGTGTGTGTGTGTGGATACTGCCAAACCGTCACAACTGGGGAGTCCAAAACTGAATATGGTACTAAAGATGGGGTCTCGCCAGGACAGAGTAGAGGGGGAGAAGAACGTCTCTTGTTGGATGTGGATATTCAAAAAGGCTACTGTTACGCAGCACCATCCTGTGGGCATGAGGTAATTTATGCTTATTGAGTACACTTAGCTTACGTCTGTATGTTCTGTCACGCTGACAAGAGCTTGTGAGTTTTTGATGTAAGAACAGCATTTGTCAGGTTCTCAACTGACCCCGTACATGTGACAATGCATGGATGTTGCAATAAAAGGTGTTGCATACCTTTTGTAATGGTACACTTCTTTTCTATTCTGAAGTGGATGGACTATATACAGTTAATAAAATCTACATCCATCTTTTTCTTCTTTGAAACACAGTATCTGGAAGATACACATCCTAATTTATATTCCCTGATAATGTTGTGGGCTTTGGTTATTAGACTCCAAAATGACTTAAAAGTAGTCTTAATAGTTCGGAAAGAAGCAGCTAATTGGGATCTCAGTCCATAACATACACATCTAATTGCATTTCTGTTGAGCATCTGGCCTCAAGTTTGATTTTTCATTCTCCATGAAAGCATTGGGTTTAACGTCTCCTGGAAGGGTTTGGAAGCTGGGGCTTTCCATTATGTGTAGTATTTCCATTCATGCAGTATTTACATTAGGCCACATGCAGGTTTTTGGGTTTGGGTTTTATTTTTAATTTACTTGAGATTTTTATCACATAAGATAACCAGCGGTTATCTGTAATGGAAAGTCACCTTTTTGACTCGGTAGATACTAGAGAGCCCTATCTTTACACAGGACTAATCCCTTTAGTTGTTATCTTTGCTAAACAGTTAAAAGACAATGTATCCTTCACACAAAGGCCATTAAAGTGAAGGTTGCACTACACAATTCTGTAATCATGTGTGCTAACACTTGGTCAACATTAAACCAAATGTAATGGTGACCTATACAGCTTCAGTTTAGACTTGACTGTGGCAACATTCTGTCTACATCAGCCGCTCCATCCTGTAATGCTTCAACCTTTGTCAGCCGTGCACACATTCACAAGAACTGTTGTCTTGTTTGCAGAAAGCCATATTCTTGAGGATGTAAACAAGTGCATCATTGCCCTGAGAGAGCAAAATGCAGATGATTTAGATCATGCAGCAGGTGCAATCCGAGGCCGTGCTTCAAGAGTCGCTCATATTGTTTCGGGTGAGATGGACAATTATGAGCCAGGGGCTTATACTGAAGGAGTGATGAAGAATGTTCAGTATTTGACCAAGAATGGTAAGTCTAATTTCTAAGTATATTCACAGTTCCTTTAGTGCTACAAACTTTATATGCCACAGCTCAAGTGAATTTTGCAGTTCTCTTACCTAACTCACCAGTTTTGCATTAGTGAATCACAATATGATCTCTGAATCACAATATGATCTCTGATCTACCTGGGCATGTTATGATAACACCATGCAATTCAATATTTTCTTTAAGTTATGGAAGATTTTTATTTGAGTTCTTAAATAAAGTAGCAATGTTTGGAGACTTGTAACTGATGAGGCAGTAGCACTGTGCCCACTTGGGCACAGTGTCCTCACCACATCTGTTCTAAGCATATGAAAAGACAAACTCAGAAAAACAGGTTCATGATTTGTGTATGCTACAACTTTAAGGGCTGTTGAGCAGTGATTAAATACCCCTGAATAGGTTCAATTTGCAAAGCAATTTTCTTGCTTCAGAAAATGGTTAGTAGTGTTCATTTACCTTTTCCTTATACTTAAAAAATAATCTTGTATTGGCATGTCCCTGTACTGACTGCAGGGATGCAACTGTACTATTCCATATATATTTTCTACTGTTTGTAGCAGCTGTTTATGTAACTGATGCTATGGTAGACCTGAAGGGTAAAAAATAGGCTTATACATGTGCTGGCTTGTCCAGACATGTTTTTCTGCTCTCCATCCCTCTGCTTTGGTGAGAGGCAACTGTGGGAAAAAGGATAAAAGACCTGGAGTCGTGGAGTCAGAGGACCCAGGCTTACCCAAACTTGGTTTGTTTCTGCTTGCATCTTGTGGTAAACAAGGTACATGCACTTGCCTTGTGCCAAGCTTGTGTTAGGCCTATGCTCTCTTCCTAATATGGGTATAGCAAGCCTGTGGCTTCACCCAAATATGGTAAAACTTGGCTTACTGCCATTCTGATTGGCTAATATATGTCCAAAGGCCCATTAGTCTCTGGCATTGATATAAAACCAGATAAGCAGGTAACACAGTGTGCTTTGCCGTTGTTCCGTGCTTTGCCATTGTTCCATGTCTCTGCTGTTATTCTGTGCTCTACTGCTGTATCTGTGCCTGTGACACTGCCATTATTGCTTTATAGTATAATTCTTTGCTAAGCTATAATCTAGCCTGGAAACTGCTTCAAGTTTACCAGGAACAGCTTTAATTGCCTTCATGCAAAGTCTCAACAGACAACAAGCCAACCAACAGAACTCCCTACAAATATTTGGGTACTGTCTCAATGTTGCTAAGCTTGCAAGTCGAGAAATAATATTTGCGAGTAAATACCTTAAAGCTGGCTTTCATTTACCTAGCTTCTGCCCTAATCAGAAAGGCCCTGATTCTATCTAGTGGGCAAGCGGAGTAATTAACTGCAAGAAACTTTTTCCAGTTTAATTGAGTTTAATTAATGTTTATATATTGATAGTTAATAGTAGATCTAGTTATTCCTTTATGTAATGCATTCCATAACCATTGCAAACAAACTGTTATTGTTAAAATTATTTGTTGGAGGTGGTGAGAAGTTTGAATATAAAAGTTAATAAACAATATTACTTTTGAAAAATATAATCTCACATTAATTAATTACACTCATCTGTTACAACTGGATTCTCTGGCCTTTCATAGTCCATACTTAATGAAAACAATTTTCTGTGGAGATCCCAGACTTCCATATATTCAGTGGTTACAAGTCCAATAGTCAGGCAGTGAAAAAATTGCTATTAAGAAACTTTCTGTCAAGTCTGAAAAACTCTCTAATACATGATCCAGCTTCATGAACTCAGAAGTCTAAATCCTAACTGTCAGTCTAAACAAATTTCTACTATCTTACTTTTGACTGATATTTATTTTAGTGAGAGGAAAGTCAAGAATTTTGTTTCAGCTTTCTTAATCAGTTCAAATATGGCCATAACAGAACTGTCTTTATGTGAACAAGAGTGAACTGACATGGTGATGAAGTGGCAGAACAGTGAATAGAGTTTAAATAACTTGCCTTCTCTAATCTTCTTTTCTGACATTTTGATGAGAACATCTGAGCACTTTCAACATTGCTTTTTTCCCCCACATAACTTCTGCAAGTACTACAACAAATACCAAGGGAAGCAGAACTCACAGGAAAACATAGTTGGATTCCCATGTAAAAGCTAAGCTCTTCTCTTTTTGAAAATGGTAGTGTTTAAACACATTAGGAGTTGACACTGATGTCTGTTCTGTTACCTTGCTTTGACAGTAATATATAATGTATCTAAATCTGTCTATCTAGAAAAGACAGAAAGACATAAAACTGGTTTTGGTAGAACATTTGCCAGTATCAAGGGACATCAAGCATGGTGCAATCTCAAATGTGTTTGCATTACTTCAAATCTAAGAATCCACTATCTTTCCATAATTCAACAAGAGTGGAAAAAAGAAATACACACTTTTCATTATTGTCTGTATTTATGTGATCTGCAATGAACAGATATCAAATCATGCAAATATTTTTGGCTGCTTCATTGTTTTGTTTTTCAAGCAAAGAACTGTTTTTTTGCTGCCATTTGCTCCTAAGTTAGCTTACATGAGTAACCTCTGGCAGTGCAGTGCATCCCTCATGCCCAGTGAAAGAGTGATACGCTACTGAGGAGAAATTGTAGCAAACAGATCATAGAGTTAGTGAAAATAGCATTACAGAATAATATTGTACACAGAAATT
Organism: Psilopogon haemacephalus; assembly: GCA_013396835.1. Taxonomy (NCBI): domain Eukaryota; kingdom Metazoa; phylum Chordata; class Aves; order Piciformes; family Megalaimidae; genus Psilopogon; species Psilopogon haemacephalus. The sequence continues at coordinate 74,328 of VWZI01020616.1, read as the reverse complement.
GCAGAGAAATAAACAAAACAAAAGGCAGAGAGAATGGGAGTCAGAGATGGGAAGGATACAAATTGGAGGTAACAGGATGGAGAAATCAGGCATAAAGAGAAAGAAACATTTGCTCTTTGTTAAAAGAAAGGCTGAGGCTAAATTTTAGCATGTATGTTGAAGTAGTTAATAAAGAAGAGAGGTTAAATTCTCTTCATTTTGGTGTATTCAAGAGAAGAGCATAAGATGGGCAACTGAGCCTCTTCAGTTGAAAGACATCAGACATATCTGAGATGGTAAAGTGAGCTATTCAACAATAATATCATAATACTACTGTACAATGAGTATTGAAAACTGCTGCTTAACTTCTTAGCTCAGGTTGTGTAGTCCTGTTTAGATAAGTTCCTGACAGCCAAGGGGATTTCTGCAGCATCATGCAATGAAATGTCTACTTTCTCAGAGTTGTGTTATTCCACTTCTCTGTTTTACCCCTTCCCTTTGCTCCAACAAGAGGATAAACCTTCAGCAAACTGATAATGAGGCTTTGTAAGGGCCCCAGAACTGAAATTGGTTTTGCAGCCTTGATTCACACTCTATGCACTGTGACATTGTGTTATTTAATCACACACAATGACGTGGTTTGTGTCACTGGATGGACCTACTTTAGACATATGTTGGGGTCATGTAACAGAGGAGTCTGCTGTCCATAGGATCAGTTTGAAAAGCAATAAAGCAGAAAATTGCAAGAAGAGTATGTGATCTGATAGAATAGTTACAATTGAAATTGAGGATACTAAAGGTATTTTCCAAGCTGAAAGATTATGTGCTGTCAGAACAGAGAACTTCTGTGATACTGTGTAAGTTCATTAGGCTACAGCTAATTGTGGAGCACAGGAGTGCTTCCCAGCTCCTGATCTCAGTGAGCACCATTCTGACTGTCTTGATTGTACATCACAATGAGATGGAAACAGAGGATGTCCCATCTTGTTCTTGAGTTTCTGTGGGAGGGCATGTGGGTATGTGGGTAGGAAAGAGAGCTGCAAGGCATTGCATCCAAATACCTACTCTAGATGATTGGAGGGCAGCATTGAGAGTAATGCCCTGGAAATATGTGCCTCAGGGTATGTGTAAAACCTTTGCAGGCCACTGGAGAAAAGTGTTTCCAATTATGTGGTCAGTGCAGGCAAGTGTTTAAAACAGCATTTCCTGCCTTGATTTTACAAGTACAAGGGCAGTAGAGCTTCAGGCTGTATTCTGGTGTGGTTAAGACTGAAAACATGACTGCTGGTACCTCTGACATTTGTACTGTCTGACACCATTGATTAGATTAAAATACACTGATCTTTGCACTCTGATAGGGTTTATGTGCTGTAGCATGAAAGCAAAATGAAACCTTTAGAAATACTGTCTATAAAAACCTAAGGGTATTTGTACTGAAAGAAAACTATGTGCTGTATTTTTAAATGTTGAAATCCATTCTTATTTTACTGCCTGCCAGAGTCTGCAGCAATTAAATTTAGGTAAACAGTTTATAATATGGCATATATCTGTTGATATAGTAAAAAGCCTGTAGTTATGGTAAATTTTGTCTGCTCTTTTGCTTTCATGTCTAAGCATAAAAATATATATTTGTATGTACAGACATATATAAATCCTCTATGTCTAATGACCTTGAAAAAAAAGCAAGGAAAAGGCTGGAGACAAAGATGGCAAGTGTTTTAACTGTTTTAAGGAACTAGTGGAAGTGTCTTTCTCTGAATCACTGGAGTTTTGAGTCCATGATTTTATTCCAATAGTGCTAATGAATCACAGAATTAACCAGGTTGGAAAAGACCTTTGGGATTATTGAGTCCAACCTATCACCTAATACCATCTAATTAACTAAACCATGGCACTAAGTGCTTCATCCAGCCTTCTCTTAAACACCCCCAGGGATGGTGACTCCACCATCTCCCCAAGCAGTCCATTCCAATGGTCAATCACTCTTTCCATGACAGACTTTTTCCTAAAATCCAGTCTAAACCTGCCCTGGTGCAGCCTGAGGTGTGTCCTCTTGCTCTGTCACTGGGTGTATGTCAGATCAGACTGACCTCTGCCTGGCTACAACCTCCTTTCAGGTAGTTGAAGAGAGCAATAAGGTCTCTCTTAAGCCTCTTCTCCAGGCTGAACACCCCCAGCTCTCTCAGCTGCTCCTCATAGGGCTGTGCTCCAGCCCCCTCACCAGCCTTGGTGCCCTTCTCTGGACATGGTCAAGCACCTCAACATTTTTCTTAAATTGAGGGGCCCAGAACTAGACAGAGTGCTCAAGGTGTGGCTTAATCAGCACTGGGTACAGGGGCAGAATAATCTCCCTGGTCCTGCTGGTCACACTATTCCTGATACAGGCCAGGATGCCATTGGCCTTCTTGGCCATCTGGGCACACTGATGGCTCATGTTCAGTTGGCTACCAACCAGTACACCGAGGTCCCTCTCTGCCTGGCTGTTCTCCAGCCACTCTGTCCCTACTCTGTAGTGCTGCATGGGGTTGTTGTGGCCAAAGTGCAGAACGTGGCACTTGGCCTTGTTCGAACTCATGGCATTGGACTGTGCCCATATACCCAGCATGTCCAGGTCCCTCTGCAGAGCCCTCCTACCCTCTCACAGATTGACACATGCTCCTAACTTGGTGTCGCCTGCAAACTCATTGGTGGTGGACTCAACCCCCTCATCCAGATCATCAGTGAAGACATTAAAGAGGACTGGGCCCAGCACTGATCTCTGGGCAACATGACTAGTGACTGGCCACCGACTGGACATGGCACCATTCACCACCACACTCTGGGCCCAGTCATCCTGCCAGTTCTTAACCCAGCACAGAGTGCCCCTGTCCAAGCCATGGGCTGCCAGCTTGGCCAGCTATGGCAGACAGTGTCAAAGGACTTGCTGAAGTCTAGGTAGAATACATCCACAGCCTTCCCAGTATCCACCAGGCAGGTCACCTGGTTATAAAAAGAGATGAGGTTAGTCGAGCATGATTTTCCATGCTGGCTGGGTCTGATCCCATGGCCATCCTCTAGCTGCCCTGTGATTGCACTCAGGATAATCTACTCCATTATCTTGCATGTCACTGAGGTCAGGCTCACAGGTCTGTCACTTCCTGGGTCCTCCTTCCAACTCTTCTTGTGGATAGGCACCACATTGGGCAGCTTCCAGTCTCTAGGGACCTTTGCAATGAGTCAGGACTGTTGATAAATGATGGAGGACAGCTTGGTGAGCTCATCTGCCAGCTCTTTCATCACCCTAGGGGGTACCCCATCAACTCCCATAGACTTGTGAGGATCCAAAAGTCTCAACAAGTCCCTAACTGCTTCCTCCTGGATTAGAGGGGGGCTGTTCTGCTCCCTGACACTACCTACTAGCTCAGGAGGTCAGCTGTCCTGAGGACAACCTGCCTTACTATTGACAATTGAGAAGGTGTTAAGCACTTCTGTCTTTTCCTCAGCTCCTGTTACTACATTCCCCTCCTTGCTCAATAAAGAGTGGCAGTTATCCTTGTCTCTCTTTTTGTCATTAATATATTTGTAAAAACATTTCTTGTTATCATTCACAGCAGTGTTCAGGTAAGTACAGTAAAGCATTGTCCACTGCTTTGAACAACCAGAATCATGAAATATCTTTTAATTCACGTAAAGACAGGGCTTAACTTTAAGTGTAGGATCAGTAATGAAGTTGTATTGGTAATGAAACCCAGGTGTCAGTGTTCTCAAATTCAAGGTGAGCTGTAGGCATTGTTCTGAGGTATATAACTTCTAGGAGAGACAATACTATTCTCTCTTTGGAGTATGCAACAATACAAGACTTTATGAGACAGAATGGTGATATCAAATGTGAAGTTGAATGTAGATTTAATTTTTTTTTCTCCTCTTCAGTACATATTTTTAAACCTGTGTGGATAACTGTGAATTCCAAATTTGTCAGTATCAGAGTGATGGTCAGATTTTTTAAGAAACCTTTTACAAATACATCTGCCTGAATTGTGTTAGTCCCATTGAAAGTCATCAAAGTTGCTGCTGATCTAGTATTTCCACTCATAAGCTGTGTGTAGTCATTGATTTGATTAGAATCAAGTAGTTTGAAATTCCTGCCCTGCTGGTATGGTATCAGCCACATAACTTGTAATACATAAAAAGGAGGAGTAAGTATATAAGAAATTGTCTGAGCAAGTATGGGTTTGAGACATTTCAAAGTGAGGGAATAACCTCATATCCAAACAGTCCTCATGACTTAATAATGAGACTCTGTTATGAAATTAAGAGGAATATTAATTATGAATATTAATTTTATATGAATATAAAATATTATATATTAATACTGAAAACCAGGAAAATCCCATAAGATTCTTTTGGATTCTTGGTCAACAGTAAGTAGTTGCACACAGGGTATTTATAAACATAGAATTAAATGGTTTAAACAATCAGAACTTGGAAAATAGGAATGTGAAAATAGTAAAAATTCTAACTATGCCTATGGAGCCTTAGCATTAACTCTAGCACATGTACTCACAACACATTGATTCCTGAGTAAGTTTCCTGTACAAAGATGCTTCCAAACCCACAGTTATGATCCCCAGGATAAAAATACAAAATATATTCCAGACAGGGGGAAGGGGAGGAGAACTGAATTGCTGTAAGCTGCTGCTACAAGCTGCAGAAACGTGGCTGCTGTGAACAATGCTTTCTGCAAGCAGGGACCCACTTAAACGATCTGCTAATGGGGTTCAGCATGGCTGGAGAGACAGTGGGAAGGGCACTTTTCCAAATCATTCCACCATCAAATACACCTTTTGAAAATAAAACTGGTGAATAGGCACATGCATCACTTGTTTGGGCCAATGAATTCAAAAGCTTTGTCCTGCGTGTGCCTACACAGGCATATTGAGGGCTGCACAAGACACATGGCACTGACCGCCAGTCCTCAGGGCCACGTTGCTGAAGGCAATCCCCATTTTTGAGTCCTCTCTCAACTCCTAGACCCTAGCACACAGGAGGAGGAGAGGAGTGGCTGAAACCAGCCTGGCAGGATTTCTGCCCAGTCAGAACAGACTCAAGAAGATTTAATTGTTACATGATATATCTTTTGTATAGCAAGGGGAGTACCAAGGATAATTTATGGCCACATTAGCTGCATCACAGTTATGTAGGCCTTTTACTTCTAATTAAAGAGTTTTCCTCAAATTTCTAGCACATATACACAGCCAGTTTGTACGTTTTGTTCCTGTGTCAATGTGAACAACTCTTCTACCTCCACCTGCATTAAAAACACATGGCCCCAGTGGGCCAAGCATTTTAAACCTTTAGATCTATCCTGGATAATATTTACATCTAAACCCCTCCCAAATTTAAATTATTTTTCTTTTTAAATCCTTTCCTTTCCATGTTTTAACATATTCTTTGCCAATGGACTTATTTATTTGTTTATTTCTTGACCCAAATATTGTTATTTTGGCCACCTTTGATGGTCTTCTCTCCCTTTCTAGCCCTTTTGGTGTAATTATACTGTATAGTCTCCATACTGATCTATTCAACATGAAACAGAGCTTTCCTGCATGGTATTTCATTAAATGTTTCTGTAGGGTGGATTATATCTATCGCATTAGTTTTCTCTGGGAAAAAGGATATTATCTTAGCAACAAAAGACAGCATTATCTGATACAAGCTTCCTTTGATCTTTTGCTTTTAATTTAGCTTTTCCATTTATAATAGGATAGAATAGAATAAGCCAGGTTGGAAGAGACCTCCAAGATCATCCAGTCCAACCTATTACCCAGCCCTATCCAATCAACTAGACCATGGCACAAAGTGCTCCATCCAGTCCTTTCTTGAACACCTCCAGGGATGGTGACTCCACCATTTCTTGCATGCTGATGTGCACAAGCTTAATGGCTTTGCATTTTCCTAGAGACTTCACTTGCTGTTCTCAAATGCAGTTTGCAGACTTGTTGCAACAGCTTATACAAAATGACTGAGTTTCCTTTAGCATAGGGATTGTCTCTTTTCTCTCTAGACCAAAGACACCCACCAAGGAGGAAACATAAGAAGATTTTATGGTCTGTTTTCTCCTACTTGCTCTGACATTTGATACTTAATTTACCTTCTTCTGGTGTGCCATACAGAGACTTCATTGACTTATGCTGAGGCCTTGAGTGGTCAAATTGAGGCCTTGAGCAGACAAGTCTAGTTAAGCAATGCCCCTGCCTATGGCAGAGAGGTTGGAGCAGATGGTCTCTGAGGTCCTGTCCAACCTAACCCATTCTATAGTCCTAAAATACGTACTCAGATTATATAGGATGAACCAGTTGTTGAAGCTCTGTATAACTTCTAACAGCATGAAAAATACCAATATGACCAACTTTATGCTAATTGATGTATTTAGAGGTAAGAAAAATGAGGTGGATGAATCTCATTCTGTGGTGCATGCAAAAAAGCATCATTAATTTAAAAGGACAAGAGTTTTAAATTAAAAAAAACACTGTCCACCTATCATTCATCATCCTCCAAATGAGATTTAAAGTTGATAATTGCTATTTGAATCTGTTTAGTGTTCAGAAAGTTTTCCTTTGCTTGTTTTTTTGAGTACCTTTCACTGTAAAGTCCTAAAAATAAATTTTAAAAATCCCCAGAATATTACAGAAATGCAAGCTTATGGAATTAGTGAACTTGTGAAAATGCTGTACAACTGAGACAAGGAACAGTTTGAAAGAAACTATTCAATACAGAATTATTTTCAAAGCTAAGAGAAAAAAAATACTAATAAAAATGCTGAGGTTGTTTGCAGGACTTATTCTAAAACTTTTTTTTTTTTTTTAAATATATATATATAATTACATAATGATTGCAAAGATATAACTTCAGCAATAACGTCTCATTCTTGTGAGTCTTACTCAGCTGCAAAGTTAATAACCTTGATTTGGTGAAGTCTGCAGCTGGATATTTTTGTCCTTAAAGCTCTGTTACAGTCCTTCAGTGAAACTATATTTAAAATGTTAGCAATCAAACTGTTAGATTTTCTTCAGGTGTGAAGAATGTTGAGAAAAATAGGGAGAAATGTCATCACTAGATTTTTTTTCTTTTTGTGGGCTCCAGATGATAAAAAAAATTGACCCTGAACCTAATGCCCTTTTTTTACCCCTGCCAGTTTTTTTTTTTCCAAAATGATTTCCTGTACCTCAAAAAATAGCACTTATTCACTCTTAATAACAGGAATGTCCTTGTTGATTGTAAATACCACATGGGAAGTAAGATGCCTTTACATATTTGCTTGCTTTAAAATGCTGTTGTAGTTAGTGATCATCCACAGTGGTGGACAGAAACTCCTTTTAAGTGTGCTGTTCCCACAGTCTTTGTTTTGTAAAAGCTTCATAGTGCCCTGTCCAGAGTGACTGTGTCCTTCAGCATTCAGTCTCCAAAAACCTTTCTTGTTTATGAAGATGGAAGTTAGAAAGAATAGCATTAAAAACAATGTATTACAATAAAATAAATTTGTGGGTTTGGCAAAGCTAATAATTTACAGTTTTCAAGTTAGTTTTTATGCTTTTTTTGGTTGTTAGATAATTTTCTTGGATTAGCATGTTAGATATATTTCTATTACTATCACTATCATGGATTTGACATGCATGCTCTTCTCTAGCTAGTGAAGAGGAGAGAGAGTCTGTTTCATGAATTTCTACAAGGCTTTAATAAAATAATTGCATTATTCCTGTAAGGCAAGTGAGGAGAGGACGTGGTGAATGTTGGGTGATTTCCCCCAGTTAGTATAATAAACCTCTATCTCTGTGTTCCAGGGTACAGTTTTGGGGTTTTTTTTTTCATTTGTTTGGTTACTTGGAGGAGTGGAGGTGGTAGAGTTTGATGGGTTTTTTTGTTATTCATGTGGTTGTTTTTGTTTATTTTTGTTGTTGTCTTGTGGTTGGTTGAGTTTGCTTTTGTAGAATTGCCCTTTGCATTCATCATGTATGACACTTTGTGATAAATCTTCACTGCTTCTCCTCACTTGGGGCTAGTTTAAAAAATGACTCATCACTTTTCAATGTGTACATAGCCTTTATGTATCTCTTGTAATATATTTTTCTTCTTTAGATATTAAGAATTGCTGATCTGGTCTTGTTTAATAGAGTAAATTCACAGTGTTAGCCTTCCTTAAGCCAACAGATGAGTGAGCTAGTATTGCTTTTTGTACTATGTATTTTTAACTGAAGCAGACCCTCTATTTTGGATAATTTTTATCTATGTGCCTATATCAAAACAATTACCTTAATTTTGATGGTGACATTCTTGCCAGGGTCTTAAGTGCCTTCACCTCTGTAATGTTAGAGATCTTTCATTTGCAGTTCTGCAGTCTGCCTTTCACTTCCAGCTCTATAGCCTGTTAAGTTACTTTGAATGTCTTTTCCATAGCCTCTGTGGCAGTGTTTTTTTTTTTTACTACTGTTGTCATAAAGCTTTTCTTCTGGTCTTGCACCTGTGAACCCTGACACTGTTGTTATATGTTAAGTATGCTATGCCTGTTGCATTTGTCTGAGATTAACCTCCTGTGTTTTCGACATCAGTTTAACAATTATTTCCTTTGGTATTCAACATTTAAAGAATCCATTTGTCCTGTTGTCTTTTAGAATAGTGTAGTGCATTTGGAGATGACATCTGCCGTACAGGAGTCAAAGATTTTATCTGTTTCAAAAAATCTTGAAATAGGAACATTTTGTTTCTTAACCAAGTAGCTTTAGCTACTAGAATGGTTTAGATTGAAAGGGACCTCAAAGATCATCCAGTTCCAACCTCCCCACCATAGGCAGGGACACCTCCCACTACATCTCCCACTAGAACAGGTTGCTCAAGGTCTCATGCAACCTGGCCTTGAACACCTCCAGGGAAGGAGCATCCACACACTTCCTGGGCAACTGTTTCCAGTGTCTCACCACCCTCACTGTAATATCTAGTTTAAATCCCCCCTCTTCCAGTTTAAACCCATTTCTCCTTGTCCTGTCATTACAAGACCTTGTAAACAGTCCCTCCCCAGCCTTCCTGTAGGCCCCCTTCAGATACTGGAAGGCTACTATAAGGTCTCCTTGAAGCCTTCTCTTCTCCAGGCTGAAGAGCCCAACTCTTGTAGCCTGTCCTCATAGCAGAGGTGTTCTAGCCCTCTGATGATCTTCGTGGCCCTCCTCTGGACTCACTCCAACAGTTCAATGTCCTTCTTGTGTTGGGGGCTTCAGAGCTGCACGCAGTACTCCAGGTGGGGTCTCCCAAGAGTAAAGGAGGGAGAATCAACTCCCTTGCCTTGCTGGCCATGCTTCTCCTGATGCAGCTCAGGACATGGTTGGCTGTCTGGGTTGCATGCATCTTATCTCATACATCTTTCCCATGCTTTTCCTCAGACATTCAAGGTGAGGCTTGATGGGGCTCTGGGTGACTTGGTCTACTGGAGATGTCCCTGCTGACTGCAGGGAGGGCCAGATTAGATGACCTCTAGAGGTCTGTTCTGGCCCAGACCATTCTATGATTCTATCGTCTTGGAGCCAGTTAGTCAGACATGCCTACTTTTTAATTCCTCAGCATTAATCCAATATCATTAAAGATATCCTTATACATAAAGAAATGTCATTAACTAATTTTTCAGGTTTATACCGCTCTAGGTTCTTCACAATTATTATTTGTTTTATTCTTCTAACCTGACTACAAAAAGCTTTTCATGGTTTTCACTTTTGCTTGGAATACATTGTTTAGGTGTTGCATAATAAAATCTGTATTTGTCATAGTATGCTACGTTATAATAATAAAATTGCATGGTCTCTCCCCAGTAATATTTCCAGACATATACAGCTACTCATTCCAAAGTCTGCTCTGCTTAAAATTTTCACAGTGTTTCACACAGCTTACTTTCTGGCACATATACTCTTAGATGTCTGTGGTTCCATCCTTAGTAACTATGAGCTCTTTGTTTTGTAAATGATGGAACAGATTATAGTATCATGGAATGGTTTAGGTTGAAATGGACCTCAGAGATCATCTACTCCAACCTCCCTGCCATGGGCAGGGACACCTCTCAACTAGATATGGCCGCTCAAGGCCTCATCCAACATGGCCTTGAACATCCCCAGGGAGGAAACATCCACAATTCCCCTGGGCAGCCTGATCCAGAGCCTCACCACCCTTGTATTGAAAAACTTCTTCCTAAGATCCAGCATACACCTACTCTGTCTCAGATTAAAACCATTCCTCCTTGTCCTATTGCCAGACACTCTTCTGCAAAGTGCCTCTGCAGCCTTCCTGGAGGATCCCTTCAGGTACTGGAAGGCAGTTTTATGGTCACACATCTCCCCAGCCACCCACCCCCTCCCCTCGTCCCAATTCTTCTCTAGGCTGAACAACCCCAGCTCCTTTTTTCTCATAGCAGGGGTGCTGTGGTAGATGTGAGGAGAGTGTATATAATTCAGTAGGATTTATGTATGCTTGTGTGTGCATTTATGGATTATAAATTAACACAGTAAAATTGAGTCTTGCTGAAAGTACAAATTATATCTTGTGGTCATTTTGTTCATCTTAGATCTCAGTAAATGTCTCAGCACTACTACTTACATATTCATAGCAATATTTTGAGAAGTGCCATGAAATTCATTACATGCTGAATAAATATATTTCTGTAAATAGGAATTCTTACTTCCTGGGGACCAGATTCTGGTTTTCTTATCACTCGCAACATTGTAGAAAGTCCTCTCCAAAGCCAGTTTTGTGGGTGTTGCTTTGACTGAAAGTTAATTAGGACACCAAAATCATCTCCTCACTTTACTCAGTGCTATTAAACAGGTAGAGCTATAGCAGTTTGGGAATAATTCAGTATATAGCAGACAAAATGCAAGTAATACATCCATCAGTTTTAAAGTAGTCATCATGGGGTTTCATGCAGGAATATAGAACTGTCCACCACTCATACTTGTTTACAATTGTCATCAGGAATTAAAAATGAAAATGTGAATTCCTTCAGTCAGCAGATTAGAAGGTGTGTACCTTGGGCATTTTGCAAAAAAATCATTACAGAAACCTTCAGCAGGCATGCTTCTCTCGTGGAATATTCAGAGCTTGATGGCTAGGTTGCACAGGGAAAAGTTTAACACTCCCCCTAAACTACAAAGATGTTTGGGAGAAGCCATAAATATTTCAACAGCTTGTTTGGTTTGGTTTGGTTTGGTTTGGTTTAGATCCAGAGAAACTTCCTAACATTTTTTCCTGACTTGATACTGCAAGTTAGCATTACTTGTATCAGACTATTAGTGTTTTGCCAGGAACTTTATTATTGGTGTTGAGGAATACTTAAAATAATTTTCTGAAAGTGACTTCTAGGTTTGAAGTCAGAATTGTTCGAGTTACCTGCTGTAGAAGATGACTGCAAGTAATAAATGTGGTTTTATTGTTCTTAGGTTTCCTGGGGCTCTGTCTTTTGATAACCTTGTTTTGTTTTTTTCCATAGGAAGGGGAGGCTAGATTTCAGGAAATAGTGTGAAGCAGACACTAGACCAGCAATGCAATGAAATTTCTGGCCTTGGAGGTTTTCTAGACTTAGCTAGGCAAAACTGTGACTGACTTGGTATAGTGTTAATCTTATTTTAAAGAGGTAAACTGACTCAGAATATATAGTTGAATCGTAGAGTGGCCTGGACTGCAAGGGACCTCTAAAGGTCACCTAGTTCAATTCTTCCCTCCAGTCAGCAAAGACATCCTCAAGTAGACCAGGTTGCCTGGTCCTTTTTGGACTATACTTTCCTCAGGTTTCTCTGCTACTCTGCAGTAGCAATCTGAAATTCCTAAAGAAGAGTTCAGTCTCTTACTTAGAAACTTGCTGTTAAAAATATGTAGTGTTACTATTTGAAAAGGATTTTTAGTGTGAAAGGGTTGCAGATACCTCATTCTGAACCTATAGATTTCTCAGAATGCTAAGGCAAGTTTCTTTTATGAAATGTCATGTATTAAATGGAGGTGAGTCACAGCAACATTGCAAATGGATACAATCTGTTGACATTAATTCATACTATTCCAGACAGGCAGATACACGTTTAAGGCCTATTAGTACTCTCTTTTTCAAAGTGTTTCCTCTGTAGTGTGTTCTTTTAAAACTACTTTGACTTTTTTTCCAAGAGTTAATAGTAAGATTTTCAGCAGTGCCACAGATTTCTTCTAAATAACATCATAGTTATATTTTAATTTACTTCTTAACCTGCTTTGATTATATATTACAAACAGGCAAGCACCATTACATAAGAGCATCTTTAAGGATTATGTCTTTGTGGAATTAGAAGTAATACTACTTCTACTCATTATAGTTTTATTCAGTTTCTTTGAAGCTATATTGAAGTCTATAATTCTTGAGTGTTGAAGGAATTTTATTCTTTCTGCATTGCATGTTGGAAGTATTCTTATAATCAGCCTTTGTAAACTCTAAGCCACGTGAATAAAACAAATCTTCTGGAACTTCTTCAGTCTTTCCACACTCTCTACATAGAACTGAAAGTAGCAGCTAATCTAACTGACAATCATGTTCTTATCTGTTAGCAGGCTATTGAAGTTGACCCTGACTGTATGTGCAGAACAGTTACTACCTGTTAGAATTAATCATTCTCACTATTTCTCTAGATTCTTGTACAGAACTTTCCTTACCTAAAGAACTTCTTCCTGCTGATGATACTAGCATTAGTACTAATATCCATAAATGTTGTTAATATAATTAGTCTCTACCTGATGATGAAGCTTCAGGTAAATACACTTTTTAATGTTGCTGGTAATTGGTGGTTAAGGCAAGATTTCTGTTATGAGGAAAATGATGTAATGCAAGAAGCAGTTGTCAGTATAATGAGTGTGAACAGCCCAGTCAGGTTCTTAGCTTGAATGCTTTCTTACCTCTGGGATAAGAGACAAGGGAACAACTTTACATATTAAAATGTAGTGTTCTAAGTGCCTATCAGTTTGAGAATTGTGTCTATTTTCACAGTATTCAGGAGTATAATAAGAGAAAGCCAAAGCTGTCCAATTTGAGGATGCTGCTACAGGTGATATCAATATGGTTGCAGCTACTGCAGACTCTCTTCTCAAGCTGGGATAGTTCTAACTGTGTCTTCCCACATGGACATGAACGTCATTTGGTCTCAAAGCTCTGCAGTAAGCACAGGTGCTGCAATAATGTTGCTATAGGTGTTTGCTGCCTGAACAGACATTTCTTACCTTCTTGGACTAGAAATGGTTGTGTTGAAGATGGCATTGTGAAGGCTGCCTGTGATTCATAGTTGCAGTGCAGTGACATAACAGTATTTTAGAAGTTTCCACTTTCAAATGAAAAGGAATTACAATTTTTTTTTTTTTTTTTTAAATGCAAAAAGACATTGAGGTCACACAAAAGAGGGCCAGGCATGGCAATAAAATTTAGCTTAGGTAACAAATTTTGGTTTGTTGAGAAATGAGTTACCCAATGGTATTTCACTTTTCTCCAACTAGCAGGGTTATTGTTTCCCGGTGACTGAACATACATTCCTATAACTGAACATACTTCTTACAGATCTTGTTATCATATTCATAACATTTAGTTATTTATTTAAAACTATTTCAGTAATTGTAGTGTTCTGGTAATGAAAGTTTCTGTGTGGTCACACAAAATCACAGAATTTTAGAAGTTGGAAGTGATCATCAAGTTCAATCCCTCCGCCAGAGCAGGATCACCTGAGTAGGTCACACAGAAATTGTATCGTTCTTTGTTCCTTAAAGAGTCTGTTTGTTGTAAAGGGGAATAAATGTCTCAGAATTTCCAATATTGTTCAACTAAACGGTCATTACATTTATAAGATAGTTTTGCAACTGAAACCCTGACTTTAGAAATCCTATAAATATATATATATGGATATATGTATAAATTTATTCTAAAAGCATAGGCAAAGAAATGCACTTACATTCAAGCATTCACTTGATACTCCTTCCTGTGAGCAGGGTGTTGTGCAGTTACTGGGACCAGAGTGCAGAAGTAGCCAACTTTTCGTCTTATAAAGGAGATGTTGTCTTTCATTGCAGCAATTGGCACATGCCAGCCTGAGAGAAAAGAGTCTAGAACCAAATCCTTGTGCTATGTTATAATAATTGTTAAGCAAAGCCTACAGATGACTGATGCATGTACCACAGGCTTGTTTCCTTCCAAAAGGATGCAGCTTATTTTTCCTGCTCTTTTCTGTAGATGTATGGCAAAATGTAGAAACAAGGGTTCTTTGTCATTGTGTGAAAAAAACCTTTCCTGTTGTGAAGAATGTCACTTATTTCTACTGCTAGGACTCCTAAGCAGTAAGTTCTGCTCAATACAAAATGTCCCATACTGAGTACTTTAGAATAGATTCTCGGGTGCTCTACAAGCACTTGGTCCTGTTCAAGTAATTTCTTACAGTTGTTAAGAGCCTTTCTTGGACCATTTCCAAGCTCTTCCCCATTGTTTTCCATAAAAGGTAGAAGTGAAGGTAACTGTTTCAGAAGATGTACTGTCAGTGCATTTATGTAACATAACAAATGCTAAATCCTTCTCTAGATTCTGCTCTCTTTATGTTGCTACAGCCATTTAGAATGTTTCCAGAGACCCTGGGAGAGTGTCAAGATTAAGGGCAACACAGAAAACAAGTAGCCCTACGCCATTCTTGTTGAGTCCAGTGGAAGGCTCTGATTTGCATTTGAGAAGCAGCTGTATTTGTTACCATGTCTTTCCTAAACTTAATTGCACCTTAATGCTGCCTAGTTTTCTCCAACTGTCTGTAGACTACAGCAGTCTTGGAGATGTTTAATTACTCAGCATGTTAGGAGTGGGACTAGTTTTGTCCCTTTTAAAGTGTCTGTATTAGCTACAGCATTTTGATTGACCTCCATGACTCTCATTGTATCAGTTAGCAGAAGTATGCATTTTTGTCAATTGATCTGTGCTGAAGGCATTAAGGGAATGAAGGATATCAACTTTTGCCATGCCTAGGTAACTCTAAAAGGAATGTGAGTCTGAAAGTGTCTATAAATAATGAACTTCACCTCTGGCCATCTGTTGAAACACCACATGCTTAACTCCTCACTGCTCGAGGAGACACACTTTAAATTTCTTTTGTATCGCTTTNAGTCATCCCCTCTGAATTAACACGTTCAGAACACTCGTAGTGAATTATAGATCCCCACTTTCACAGGCTGAGACTTTTGGACATTGCAGTGTGTGATCTGTCCAACTGTTACCAGTGTGTCTTCAGTGAGGCTTTCTTTGTGCTTTCCCTCAATCTGTCTTTGGGGAGCTGAGACAACTAGACACAGTAGACGTGCCAGTATGTGCTGCTCTCATTTCTTTATTTAGTTTTAGAGACAATGTTAATGATCCATTTTCTAGAGTAGTAGCTGCACTGAGCTGTTTGCACTATTGTTTAAGGAAAGGCAGAGTTTTTTAGCACAAAGTGATTTGTACACAAGAACATGTAGAAAGACTGAATAGATGAATGGACTCATGCCTCTGAGCGATGAACACTGCTTTGCTCTACAAAACCAAGATAGAGTTATGTATCTGATATTCATAAATGATCTTACATCAGTTTAGTTTCTTTTGCAAAGTCCTTTTCCCAGAATAAAATGCCATATATCTGTGTACTTCAGTGAATGTAACACTATCTCATAGACATAATGGCTGAGTTGCATTACCTGAAGATATATCTTAATTGGTTTTCTTTGATTCCCCTCTCTGTATTTTTCAGAAGCACGTTTGTAAAAAACAATTATAAATGTTAATAAAATCTGTCTGCATTTTGCCATGTAAATCAGTATGATCGTGCAGCATAAGGTGTGTTTTTTGGGAAAATACAGAATAAGAAAATGGCACATAAAAATAAAGTTCATTTTCTGGACTTTCTGCTAAGCATAGCTCAGAGATACTTAGAGACATTTAGTGACAGATACTTAGTCTTTCTCCATTGATTTTACTGTTCTAGATAGCTTTCCCCACTAATTCTACATGCTGAAATTAAATTAACAAATTTCCTTATCCTCTAAATGAAAGCGGTCCCTTGTCACATCCCACCTACTAAAACAGTTTTTAATTAGAAATTAAATCACATACTAGGTATTAAAAATCAGAGAGTGATGATTTATCCTGACATAAAAGTATTGAAAAATCATTGTGAGTTGCTTACTATCACAATGATACCAAATTACTAGTAACCAAGTTACCAAAAGTGTTAACATCCCTCCAGATTATCTTCTGTTCTTTGGACTGCTAATTCTCTTCTCACTTATTTAGAACAGGTTTCTTTTTGTTTCTTTCGAATTACAAGCCATAAGACAAAGAGGTTTGTAATATCTCCCAAATATTACTTTATGTTTTACTTCAATAGATATGAGAATGTGTATCTGCATACATACTGTGTGGTGCAGCTGAATGAAAAGGTACAGAATTTTAAATGGTAGATAAAGTATTGGGGTCTCACTCAAAAAAGTAAATTAAAAGAGTCTTCTAAGACTCAAGAATTGTAATCTATCAGATGAAAAGTAACAAACAAAACCAAACCAAACCAAAATCATTGTTTTTTACAGTGACAATGTGTAGGAATTCCTTTGTTAGCCTTTGCGCAGAATACTGAGAACCTGGTGCCAAGGATGTTTTGAATTTAGTGTCATGAAAGCTATGGGTACAGGGTGCCACTGAGCTGGTGGAAAACTGCTGCTAGGGCACATATAGATATTGCTGAAGGTCTAAAGAGATGAAACTTGGCAGATGTTTTTATTACAGATAACGAGTGTCTCCTAACTGAGTAAAAAGAATGTAAGCTTTGCTCAAATATGCATTTGCATTTCGGTAAGCTGCTACTAGCCAATAGGTTAATGTACACAACTGCGCTAACCAATTACTATTTGACACAATGTAAAAGGCTTTGGATTTTAGAGTATGTAAGTTGATGCTTTGCACTCAATAAATGGACACGTTTCTTGTATCAAGTAGAGCCCTGTCTCTCCATTGCTGTAAATTGGTGCTCCATTGTAAGGAAGCTAAACTGCCAGGGGAAGGCAGCAGCAGCAGACATCGAGCCCCACAGCATTGGATAAACTACTGGAAGAAGCAGGAAGACTGGCCAGTCCCGCTGGGAATAGAGGTAAAACTATGGGGAACTTAAATGGGAAATCAGGTGGATTCCCATGAGAGACGTATGCAATAATGGAGAGTCTTAATAAACAAGGGAAGAAAATTCCTGAGCAAGATTTTAAGATCATCCTTAAGTGGGTGAAGCCAAAGATTCTCTCCACTGCTGCATCTACTGAGACTTTAAAGGCTCAGCAAGGGGGCGAGAGGCTGAAAATTTGGTGACTAGGGAAGAAAAGTGCATTATGAAGCTTCTCTTGCATATCCTTTCCAAGAAAGGGATTAAGTATGAGGTTGATATCCTCTCTAAGACTGATACAGACTGTGGTCTCTATCTCAGACAAGATGCTACAAGAAAGCCGTGGAAAATGCAGGAAAAGAACTGTGGGAACTTTGCTAATTGGTTTTGAATGTAAAGCTCAGTTTGTTTTTAAGAAGAGTGCTGCAAGACTGTAAAGGCATCAAGGAGAAAAAAGACCTGTGAATGAGGTTCTACATATACCATGCGCTGTGGTACCTAAAGCTGAAGTTGCCATCATGGACATGAGTCTGTCCAGGTCCTGGCTGCTCTAGGACCCAGCTGGAGACTGGCCTACAGCGAACACTACTCAGAGTCTGCAGCGAGCAAAAGATCTGCTGTCTACAGACCAACTGCCACACCCAGGGGGTGTACACAGATCGGTGGCACAGAAGGTCTCGGGGGAAGGTCCCAGGTCCAAGAAGAAGAGGAAACCGTTCCTGTGGTGAAGTGCTGCTGTGAGTCAGCACCCCCCTGTCTCAGACTGCTTCACAGAATGGGTTGGAGGGTTTCCCACCTTGTTCAGACTGTAAAAAGACTTGGTTTTCATTTTTGTAGGTTTTTTCTTTCTCTTTGCTCTGCTGAGCAGCTGCTTCTCCCTTTCCCGCCCCCTGCACGACTGCGGTTTCTTCTTCACAGAGATAGCATAGCTTTGTTTCCATCACTTCCCTACCTCCGTTTTCTTGCAAGAGTTGTGCCATTTTTTAAGGTGGTAGTGTTGAATTTGTATTTACTGTTGAAAATTGTTTTACTTTCTTTGAAGATGCAATTCTTGATAATGTTTTTTAGAGTTAGTTTCAATTGTAATAGATCTTAGAATTTAGAAGGTAATGGATGAGACTGTTTTGATTATTGTAGTAGAATATTGTAAGTGGTTAATTATTGCAATAGAATATGCTAAGTGGTTAAGTTTATAGTAACTTTGGTAGAATAAGTTGTTTATAAGTCTGTAAGGTTAATTATTTTCTTTTTAGAGTGATATATCTAAGGTTTCTTTACCTTTTCTTTTTCATATGCCATGGTATAATAATAACAATAATAATAATAATAAAAATAAAGTAAAGTCCAGAGAGCTCTATGGAATGTAATATCTTTTCTTTTTGCTTTTTAATTTTTGGGTTTTCTTTTTTCAGAGTCGACTCAGTGGTTAAACTTTAAGAATTGTTTGGTTATATATATTTTTAGCATTTGGTATAGCTAAGGTTAAGAGCNTGCAATAGAATATGCTAAGTGGTTAAGTTTATAGTAACTTTGGTAGAATAAGTTGTTTATAAGTCTGTAAGGTTAATTATTTTCTTTTTAGAGTGATATATCTAAGGTTTCTTTACCTTTTCTTTTTCATATGCCATGGTATAATAATAACAATAATAATAATAATAATAAAAATAAAGTAAAGTCCAGAGAGCTCTATGGAATGTAATATCTTTTCTTTTTGCTTTTTAATTTTTGGGTTTTCTTTTTTCAGAGTCGACTCAGTGGTTAAACTTTAAGAATTGTTTGGTTATATATATTTTTAGCATTTGGTATAGCTAAGGTTAAGAGCTTAGAACAGAGATATTATAGTTTAGGATTTTTTCCTTCATATCAATAGTAGTATATTAGAATGAGGGATTATATTAAGCTAAGAAAAAAAAGAAAAAGAACACACACAATTTTTTTTTTTAGTACAACATATAGGCAAAGTTAAATGGCAAAGATTATCAGATTGAGTTTTCACACTCACGTGGAGATTTCACTTGCAGCACGGATAATGCACCTGTTTATGCTAGCTTGACACCTTTGATTCTTAAAAATAAAGAAAAAAGGGGCAACAGGTGGCTAGCACAGAAGGCCTAGCCCAGGAGGAGAGGTTACAGAAAGCTTTATAAATTTTAGAATTTTTATTGCTCATTACTAGATGAAAATCCTCTAATAATTTGATATTATAGTGAGGACAAGGTTTGGATTGCTATCTCCTCACACGTAGGAGGTCCGTGTAGCCTAGGGTGTCTCTCTTAGTTAACCCCAAACATATCTATAATTTTACAGCATTGCTTTTCACATAGAAGTAAACACAGCATGCATGCATATACTCGTAATTGTGGTGATAACTTAGAGTTTTGGTCTTTTAGCCAAAGATTCCCTGTTGCTCTTTTTTTACCAGGAGCAGCAGCTGGAAGAGCGTTAGCACTCTTAGATAAGCTTGGCTGTTCTCTTAGTAATGCTAAACAAGGAAGACTTTAGCTTGCCTTTAGATTATTATTAGATGTGAATAGTGTTAGACATACTACTTTGCAAAATAGGGCAGCTAGAGATTTTTTGCTTTTAGCACAAGGTAATGGATGTGAGGATTTTGAAGGTATGTGTAGTATGAATCTGTGCGATCACTTGGAATCTATACATGCTAGTATCCAATAACTGAAGAATGGTGTATGAAAGCTCTGAGAAGACAGATGGGATTGGTTGGATAAGATTTTTGAAGGATGGGAATTGACAGGATGTCTTAGAAATTTGTTAAATACTGTCATTTATGTGCTTGCTATTGCTTGCTATTCTTATTATAATGAGAGTGGTTTTGCCTTGTATATTACAATGTCTGCAGAGGTTAATGGAAGACTTGGTAAGGAGATTTTTGTTTATACAACAGAAAGGGGAAAATGTAGGAATTCCTTTGTTAGCCTTTGCGCAGAATACTGAGAGACTGGTGCAAGGATGTTTTGAGTTTAGTGTGACGAACACTATGGGTACAGGGTGCCACTGAGCTGGTGGAAAACTGCTGCTAGGGCACAGATAGATGTTGCTGAAGGTCTAAAGAGATGAAACTTGGCAGATGCTTTTGTTAGAGATAACGAGTTTCTCCTAACTGAGTAAAAAGAATGTAAGCTTTGCTCGAATATGCATTTGCGTTTTGGTAAGCTGCTACTAGCCAATAGGTTAATGTACACAACTGCGCTAACCAATTACTATTTGACACAATGTAAAAGGCTTTGGATTTTAGAGTATATGTTAGTGTTTTGCACTCAATAAACAGACCCCTTACTTGTATCAATAGAGCCCCATCTCTCCATCACTGTAACAATGCTTATGTGAAGAGAGTCAAGTTTGTTACAACGTGTATGTTGGCAAACCCAGCTGACCTGCAGTCATTTATTTTGCAGAATTCCTTTTTTATTGCATGAAGGCAGGATGCTTTGGGGATCTTTAGAAGATGCTTGGATTGTCTTCAAGGAAAGGCTAAGGTGCACTAAAGAGCACTAGAAGTTACATGCTCAGGGCAATGCTAATGAGTGAATTGGGGGATGTAACAGTGAATGTGGAATAAGAAGACAGTAAGTTTGCAGGTAGTATACCTGAAGGGATCCTACAGGAAGGCTGGGAAGGGACTTTTTAGAAAGATGTCTGTCAATAAGACAAGGGGTGGTGGTTTTAAGCTGAGGGAGAATAGGTTTATACAGGATCTTGGGAAGAAGTTCTTCAGTACAAGGGTGGCAAGTCTCTGGAATAGGCTGCCTGGAGAAGTTGTGGATGCCTCCTCCCTGAAGATGTTTAAAGGCAGGTTGAATGAGACCTTGAGCAGCCAAATCTAGCTGAGACATGCCCCTGCTCATGGTGGGGAGACTGAAGTAGATGATCTCTAAGGTCCCTTCCAACCTAAGCCACTCTGTGATTCTCTGATAAAGGAGTACTTGATGGCACCCACACCATGGTCATGTCCATGCTAATGTGTAATACCTTAGCCAAAACTGGTGTTTTCCTGCACACCAGTTAGAATATATTCCCTGTTCCAGGTTGTAGTAAGCTACAACAGTGAATTTATTGCATGAAGTGAATTCCGTCTTTTCTCAGTACTACTCTCTGGATCATCCTTAAAAAAGATTTCTGCTGTAGTTCAGAAGAGGTAATTATTTTTGAAAGTTCTTAAATGACTTTGAGTATCATCTAAATGACCTTTTCAAAGGCCAGTCTTTTTAAAAGACTGAAGTAGTTTTACTTACCACAAAATACCCCTTTATATACTCTTTAAAGCATACTGTTACTACTACAGATTTTATATGATTTATCATGATTTTAAATTAACAAAATAAAGCATGTTACAGTACTCATAAGGCCTCTCTGGTTTGGGTTTTGGGGTTTTTAATTAACACCTCTCTTTAGGTTAATAATGCCTTTTCACTATAACCAACCAAGTTTCAGATTTTTCTTTTTTTTTTTTTTTTTTTTTTTTTTTTAAACTCTGAGAATTTCTATTCCCTACCTAAATTGATGAAAAGCTGTTCTGTGTTCAGTAGCCTTCCTTACATATAACAAAGGACTCCTCTATAGGAAGACCTCAGTTTCCTCTGAATGTTTGTTCCAATGTTTCCTGAGTCCTAATCAGGACATTTACAATGCTGCAGTATTTGTTCAGCAGCCTACAGAAATTGCCTAATGTTTTAGTTGCCTCCTTGTTCTTTCTTGGCAGAGTTTTGGCCTTGGATATAACAAAGGCAATGGAGAAACATTTCATTAGTAATCTGTGGCAACAAATTCTAATCCTAGAAATTGGGGCTACAATTCACAGTTATTTTGAAGACTTCTAAATGCAGTTTACATTTGCAGCAGTGATGCTTCCCTACTTCATCTGCCTTGTTCTGCTGCCTTCTTTCTACCAGTAAAAGCATGTCACCAAAATGCTATCTGGCCATGGTAGTGAGTGTGACTACAATACTGAACAGTGTCAAAACTGGCTTGGCAACCAAAAACTGGAAATCTTCTATTCACTAGTTTTGAAGTGAGGGCATACATGTGGAGGTTTGATGACAATCTGCAATCAGAATGAAGGTAAGTCAAAGCCTCTGTGTGCCCCTTGAATTAACTTATGAAAAGTAATCACGTAGTTTGTTGGTATTAATTGGTTTGTTTGTGGTAGATTTTTTGTTTGTGATGTTAGTGGTGGTGTTGTGTTGTTGTGGTTTTATGTTTGGTTGGTTTGATTGTGGGTTTTTTTGGGTGGGTTTGGGTTTTTTTTTGGGTGGACGGGGGATCAGAGGGGCTAGGATATCTATTAATCTTAGCTTATGTGTGTCACAAGATATTGTATTTAGTGCAGATGCCTCTAACTTAATAAGCCTGGTGACTTCAATTAAAGAAGGTCATACTGTTCTGTACTACAGCTGAGTTTGGGAGGAGTGGACATTTCCACAGCACATAAAGGCCCTGCAATAGCAGGAGGGAAGTGATGAGATAAGACAGGGCCAAATGGTCCATAGTCCATGCTGTCTGCTAAGAAATGACAAAAATATCTGAAATTCTTCACCAGTATGGCCTAGGGGAAAATGTCTTTCTCATCAGAGATTTCATGGTCAGTCTGTCCTTGAGCACAGCAGAAAAATGTAGGAAATAGAGAGCTTTAAAAAAGATGCTTGGTTTGTAATATCTCAAAGTTATGTCTTTCTCCTCTTGGGGATTCTGTGACCTGCCTTTAACAGCCCTTACAGGGAAATTCATCTACACCCTCAAAACAAAAAAAAATATGTCTATGTTTTTCTGGATATTTGTGCAATGAGGGGATGAAGATCCCTTCAATTCAGCACTGAAGTCTTGAGCTGTGATGTTTAAGTGTACATGCTGCCTTAATTCCCAGCTGCAGTGTTATGTGCATTTGTCAGACTGTGCAAGGACTGTGGGGAAAGAACTTGACTAGGGGAAGGTCCAGAGGCTCACAGATTTCAAAGTCACAAGCAATCACCCATACCCATACGGGTCCAGTCTGCTGTCTTAAAGTAACACCTTGTATATATGTAAATTGTTTTGGTACAGATGAAAATAATTATGTTTTCCAGGTAGGAAGTTAAAAAAAATGACTGTCATGGGTATGTTTAAAAGGAAGATAAATGATCATATCTTCAAACTTAAAAGTGGGATTTTACTGGTTTACCACTGCACATTGGCTATGTCTCCTTTATTAATAACTTCTTATATTCAGAACATTTAACTCTTGAAAATCTTACCTTATTACCTATAGGGATGTATTACCACAAAACTATCATGTATGCAGCATAGCTTCAATATTAATATGTATGTAAATATAAGTTATAAACATTCTAAACACATATATAAGCATACAGTTTTCTAAATGATTCTTTTGTGTGTTTGTAGATATACTTAACGTTGTTAATAACTGATAGTTAGTTATGCCAGCAGTCTTAATTAATGCAGTGTTGCAACGTGCTTAGACACAGTTTCTGGTTCCACTGTTCTACTATGTACATCTGGGTTCAAGAAAAATGAATACTAATGTCTTGCGTTTAGCATGCAGCTTTCTAAATGCAACAGGCCTCTGCCTTGGCTACTTTGTGTTGTACTGCACTTACAGTATGCAAAACTGTAGCAGGAACTACTAAATCTCACTAAGTTAATTCATAGTTCTCTATGTCCTAAATAGTCAAGGGATGGGAGAGTGAGTGTGGGCAGAATGAGTGAGATCATTTCCCTCATGTACTTGCCAAGGGTTTGGGTTAACCAAGGAACCTGAGCAAAGTGTTTCATGTGTTAGAAGTTCCAAAATACAGAACTCTTGGAGTGAGTCCAGAGGAGGACCACAAAGATGATCTGATGGTTGGAACATATCTGCTAGAGGATAGCCTGAGAGAACTGGACTTGTTCAACCTAAAGAAGAGAAGGCTTCAGAGTGATCTTAGAACTGCCTTCCAATACCTGAAGGGATCTTCCAGGAAGGCTGCAGAGGGGCTTTTTGTGAGGATATCTAGCAATAGGACAAGGGGGAATGGTTTGAAGCTGAGAGAGAATAGATTTTAGGAAGAAGTTTTTCAGCATAAGGGTGGTGAGACTCTGGAATAGGTGGTCCAGGAATGTTGTGGATGCCTCCTCCCTGAAGATGTTCAAGGCCAGGTAGGATGAGGCCTTGAGCAGCCGAATCTGGCTGAGACACGTCCCTGCCCATGGTGGGGAGATTGGAGTAGATGATCTCTAAGGTCCCTTCCAACATAAGCACTCTGTGATTCTATGATTTACATGTGTATTATATATATATATATATATGTCTTGGCAAATCATCTGGTAAGTGTTGTAATTAAATGTTATCACTCTAACATTGTATCACAAACATACTGGCTTGAAATGATGTCCCTACCATTCTGAAATGAAATTTAGAAAGTTGATCTTAATACTAGCATTATATTTTGTGGATTTACAACAGCCATAAGTGATTAGAGTTTCGAGAAACTTATCCAATTCAGCCCTTTGCAGTGCATGCAGAATTATTTTTCTTTGCATTAATCCCATTATTATTTAAATGTATTTTTTAACATATCCATCAGCCATTGAACAGTTTATTCTGTTCTAAACAGCATGCCTTTCTGCCAGAAACCCCCTCTGTATTTCAGATGATATGCCTTGGCCAGCACAATTGCCTTATCTGTTTTATATTTCATGTATGTATGAGTTCTTTGTGTATCACTTGGAATTGAGATGATATTAAGAATGGCCATAATACTTAGCAGTAAAGTGGGGTTACTGGAACATATAATCTTTTTCTGCTTGATATTATTGATACCACTCCAAAAGAAAATTGCAAATATTTATTTTTAAGTCACAAGGAGTGCAAGCTCTTCTTTGGTCTCAAAGCAGGGGTGGGGGGAGGAAATAAAATTTAAATGTAGTGCAGAATAAAGACAGTGCAGTTATTAACTGGATTTCTTATATACCCTGATGTTACACTTCGTATAAGTGATAACTGTGTTCTTACTCTTTTCAACCATATTTTACTTATATTTCAGTTTAGCTGAATTCCTGATACTGGAAAAGTCTTTAAATCCTCTGAAAATGATGTATCTATACCCATCACACCAGCTTTCATTCTGGGTGACCAGATGATAGGAGAATAATAAAATACTTGAGATAGACACCACTTGCCACAACTCTCTGCTTGTACTGCTATAGGAGGACTCAAAGTTCTTATTGAAAGATGAGGCAGATACTTGATTGCTATGAATAAACTCTAGATAAGTTCTATCTAACATAGTATACTTCCAGGATATAGTATTAAAAACATCCCTGAGAGGGTAGAATTCTAGCATTTACTCCTTTACTATGTGGCTTTCTCAGTGCAAAACGCAATAAAAATTAAACTCAAGTTATGCTTACAAGAATAGAGGAAGATGAGAAGAAATAGTGAATTACCTCAAAGAAAAAAGATTTTTAAAATTTTTTTTTGCTGGCAGAAGACTCACTGTTACATTGCTGCTTTTTTTTTTTTTTTACCTCCTAAACTGTCATTTTGTTTTGTTTCTACTAAAACAATAAAGAATATAATACAACAGTTTTAAAGAGAAATGTGAAATTGTGGTTTTAAGCAGTTTTAAAGGAATTACTAGTTTTGTTCCTTAACATGTTTTTTTTCTATAAGCTTTTTTGTATGTTTACAGTTTTATTTTTATGTTTCACCACTGTTTTTCTGCAAATGCTTTGCTTTTGAATTGTTTCACTGTGGCACCCTGATATGTGAATAATGGCCTCCACTATAAAGAGTTGTTTTTATAGGTACAATTAAGTGTAGCTATAGAATTATAGAATCATTTAGGTTGGAAAAGCCCTTTAAGATAATGGTATCAAGCCATTCTCTAACTCTACCAAGTCTGATGCTAAACTATGCCCCTTAGCACCACATCTTTTCTTTGAATTGCCTCCAAAGATGGGGACTCAACTATCTACTTGGGCAGCTTATTCCAGTGTTTGAAAACCCTTTCAGTGAAGAATTTTTTTTTCCTGACACACAAGTTATACATTTAAATAGTCTTTAATTCTTAAACAGTGGTGGTCAAAGTACATAAACACTTAATTTTTGAAGGGCATTGTGGTTGGTACAGGAAAAAAATAATTTCCATGCATAAAAATTGAAAGTAAATGGCAGTAATTCCTCTTATTCTTTGAGTTCTCATTCATTTTGTACACGTGCAGTGTTTTGAAAGTCATCTTGTGTTTGTATGGGTAATGTCCTTCTATTACCTGTGTTGTACTAAAATGTGCTACACAGCAATGCAAATTCAATCATACTGTGGCTCAGTCAGTAATACTGGTCTGGAGATTTAAAACCCACAAAAAAATCCACAGAATTCTTTGTTGTTTTTTTTTTTTTTTAATGTCAGTCAATTTTTTACTTTGCCACCTGAAAAGTCTTACCAGAGTTGGGTGAACCTTCTAAGTCTTTGATGAAGAGAGAAGAAGACAAGAGAGATGATCACTTCAGCCAGCATTCTTTATATTTATATCTTGAGGTGAATTACTTCTGCAAGGGTTAATTTCCTTGGTAACATAAAATGCATTCAGTGTCCTTGAGGTTTTTCTTTGTCAGGGCTTACTTTATGGAAAACAGAAGACAGTGCATTTTTGGTGCCTTGAGCTACAGCATTCCCCAGTCAGTTTCAGCATCATGACTTGCTGCGTGTCTTGGTTGAGAGCAGAACAAGCTGAGGTCATTATCAAGACCTGAAACTCTGGGTTTTTTTGTGATCTTATTGCATAAATGGTGGGTGGTTTTCAAGATTTTAGTATGGCTATTCTTTCCTGCTTAATGCTTAGCAGACTGTGCTATAAGAAGGTGTTAGACTTTGGTTGAGACATGGTTTGATGTAGCTCTAGATTGCCTCATCTCTTTTCATTTACCTGCCTGCTGGTTTATTTCTGTGATCTGAAAAAATCGTCCAGCCATACCATTTTAATTCAGCATCTTTTTAGTTCTTATGTGACCATGCTTTTGTCTGTTGCTTACTTTTTAAGAATATACCTTCTGGTAGACTTTGGGAAGTTCTCATGGGGCTTTTTCTCCTTAGTGTCTTCATTAATCAAAAGTAATTGCCCCTGATTTTATTATCTTCAGGAGGAAAACCTATCCAACTTTGGCAGTCTTGTCCAACTTTTATTTTTCCCTCTTTTTGTTGTTGAAATTACATCTCCCTATGGAAGGTGGAGATTCTCATTCTTTTAATGAATCCTCCTTCTGCCTTTCTCATTAAGTTCTTCTGCAGTCTTTGCACAGTTTGGTATTAAAGGTTCAATTTAGGTACTTATCTTCATGGGATTTTTATTCTGAGTGTCATTAGTTGAAACTTGCTATTCACTCTGGGTGTTCTATAATTTTGTATATTGGTAAGACAGTTTTTAGGAAGGCTGTTCATGTTTTCATATCTCATACCGAACAGTCATATGGCTCTTTTCTTTGAGTACAGAAGATGTCTCTGGATGGATGACTGGCCAACAAAGAGTCTTTTCCTTTGTTGAAAGGTTATTGAACTTAGGTTCAATTAATAGCTGTGGCAGTCTGCAATCTGCCTGTAGCTGAGATCTGTAGGTCTGCCACAGAGAACGTCATTGATTCTTCTATGCATTGTACTTGCATTTCCATTTCAAAGCTACCTTTGAAAGAGTAGGTTTTCAGTCTTCATTCTAGCGGGATCTCTTGAACTTTTTTCCAGTCTACTTACACAGTACAGTGAGTTTCTTGTTAAAGGTGAAGTTTTGTTTATTTACCACAAATTCTTTTTCTTGACATAAGTCACAGATATGTACCTTCAGCCATCCACCACTTCTGCTCTCTTTTGCCTTCCCTGAGAATGTGTTGCATTCTAAGTTGAGAGGGAGAGCTGTACTCTGCCTGTATCATTCCAACATAAGCACAAGACCTGGGGATTGTCCTGCAGACACAGCATAGCACCAGAAAGTCTTATTTTCAGTACCTGAGTACAGCAATGGTGAACTAGAAGTAATCTGGATTTTCATGTTCTATGAAGATAATTCTTGGGATATTTTTCCCTTTCATCAAATAAAAAAACCCAGAGTTTTTATTAGGGAGTGTGTTTCTTTCCTTTTTTTTTTTTTTTTTTTTTTTCCCAGCTGAAAATTAAAGTCATTATTGCTTCAGTTGTAGGTCAGATCATGTCTGTCCATGTCTGTCACAGTCACTTTATTAAGACATACTTTAGGTAAGTGTTGCATATGTATGGACTTTTTAGCTGCGGAGACTTAATTTTTCAATACTACGCTGTCTTGACTGCCTATTAAGTGATGTTAATCACTTTACACAATTTCATTAAACAGTCCCAGTGGAATAGTTCTTGTCTTCTATTGTTTTCACTGGTCTTCTGCAAAGGTGAAAACCTATTGCTCTGATGATTTTGTTATTCAAAATAACAGGCATAGAGTTGCTAATTGGAATAAAGGAATTAGTGAAGTTTACTTTTGTGTATAATCTGATGTAATTGTGGTATACAGATGTGCTAAGAATTAAGAACTGGGCTCTGACAGTGAGGGGGAAAATTAAATAAGGGAAAACAATTTAATTTTTTTTTCAAAAATTACCTGAAATTATTAATACCTATTGGATTGAAAAGTGTTGCTTTCGTGTGGTATAAATTTAGGAATTACACAGCATGTAGTTCTGGAGGAAGGGGTGTAAAGTTTATTATACTCGGATTTGAAATCAATATATTGCCTGAAAAAAAATGTATGGTCCACAAGATTTATGCTATTCATATTGACTATTACAGAGATTGAGTTCTATCTCTTTAATTTATATTTCTTCTGTGTCTTCACTTTCCAAGTGTTATGAAATGAATTCTTGGAAGTGAGTTTGATCTCTGCTTGTTTGAGATCCTTCTGCACATGATGGATTTTCTGGCTGCCTTCTTTCTTCACTCTATATTCTGTGTGTTGGGTTTCTTCTTCAAATTGATAAAAAAGGCTCTAGGCAGATATAGTAGTACCAAGTCACTATTCAAAATCAGGCAATCACAGAATCATAGAATCATAGAATGGTTTAGGTTGGAAGAGACCTCAAAGATCATCCAGTTCCAAAGCTCCGCCACAGGCAGGGACACCTCCCACTAGATCCGGTCATCCAGCCTGGCCTTGAACACATCCAGGGAGGGAGCAGACACAACCTCCCTGGGCAACCTGTTCCAGTGCCTCACCACCCTCACTGTGAAGAATTTCTTCCTAACATCCCATTCAAATCTCCCCTCCGCCAATTTGAACCCATTCCCCCTCGTCCTGTCATTACAAGACCTTGTGAACAGTCCCTCCCCAGCCCTCCTGTAGGCCCCCCTCAGATACTGGTAGGCTGCTATAAGGTCTCCTCAAAGCCTTCTCTTCTCCAGGCTGAAAAGCCCCAACTCTTTCAGCCTGTCCTCATAGCAGAGGTGCTTCAGCCCTCTGATCATCTTTGTGGCCCTCCTCTGGACTCTCTCCAACAGTTCCATGTCTTTCCTATGCTAGGGGCTCCAGAACAATGGAATACCAGAAAAAAATTGCCAGGATATCGTGGATAAAGTACAGGTTAATATCAAAGTGATCAAAATCTACAATTAATTTGATTCAATCACACAAGGTAAACTGCCTTGATGAGTCTAGATTGAAACTGGGGAACTTGAATAGACATCAATCTTTTGGTAGTTTTATCTCCATTCAGATTGAAAACAGATTCTGAAATAGCAGAAGTCTGTTTAATAGCACTTCCAGCTTTGGGCCCAGGTTATTAATCCTGGTTCTTTGGGTGTAATTACTATTGAAATCACAGACAAGTTTTTACAACTGCTTCCTCACCCTCCCTTTTAAAGTTTTCTTCATTGCTGTGCTGTGTAATCACCCTCCAGCTCACAATGTGCCCATCCAACACTTACAACATACATCAATAGCGCAGCTGAAGTGTGTGTACACTAATGTACACAGCATGGGTAATAGGCAAGAGGAGCTGGAAGCCTTGGTGCAAGAGGCAAACTATGATGTTGTCACCATCACAGAAACATGGTGGGATGACTCACACAACTGGAGCGCTGTAGTCAATGGCTAAAGACTCTTCAGGAGAGAT
Organism: Psilopogon haemacephalus; assembly: GCA_013396835.1. NCBI lineage: Eukaryota > Metazoa > Chordata > Aves > Piciformes > Megalaimidae > Psilopogon > Psilopogon haemacephalus. The sequence continues at coordinate 44,061 of VWZI01020616.1, read as the reverse complement.
AGGGAGAAGTGGGGGGAGGAGTGGCCCTGTATATCAGGGAGGCGCTGGAAGTCATGGAAGTAGAGATTAAGGATGATCAGGTGGAGTCCCTGTGGATAAGAATTAGGGCGTAGGCCAACAAGGTTGACATCCTGGTTGGAGTCTGTTATAGACCACCCAACCAGGAAGAAGAGATTGATTTATTATTCTTTAAGCAGCTGGATGCTGCCTCAAGATCACTTGCCCTCGTTCTTGTGGGTGACTTCTCAGACATCTGCTGGGAATTTAACACTGAAGAGAAGAAGCAATGTAGAAAGTTCTTAAAGTGCACAGAGAATAGCATCTTACCCCAGCTGTTTTGTGTGCCTATCAGGGGTGCAGCCCTGCTCAACCTGCTGTTCACAAATAGGGAAGGGCTCATGGGAGATATGGTGGTTAGAGGCTGCCTGGGGTCCAGTGACCATGAAATAATGGAGTTTTCAATATATGGTAAAAGCAGGAGAGGCATCAACGAAACCTCCACACTGGATTTGCAAAGGGCGGACTTTGGCTTCTTTAAGGAACTAACTGGGATAGTTCCTTGGGAAACAGCCCTTAAAAACAAAGGGGTCCAGGAAGGCCAGACCTACTTCAAGAAAGAACTCTTGAAGGCACAGGAATGGGCTGTCCCAATTAAAAGCTGCTTCAATTATGGTCATGGAAGCCCATATTACAAGAGGGATGTGGACATGCTGGAGCGTGTTCAGAAAAGGATGATCAGAGGGCTGCAGCACCTCTCCTGTGAGGACAGACTGAAAGAGTTGGGGCTGTACAGTTTGGAGAAGAGGAGGCTCCCAGGTAACCTTATTGTGGCCTTCCAGTATCTGAAGGGGGCCTACATAAAAGCTGGGGAGGGACTTTTTAGCCTATGAGGTAGTGACAGGCCTAGGGGGAATGATGCAAAGCTGGAGGTGGGGAGATTCAGATTGGATGTGAGGAGGAAGGAAGTTCTTCACCATGAGAGTGGTAAGTCCTGGAACAAGTTGCCAGGGAGGGTGGTTGGGGCCACTTCCCTGGAGTTGTTTAATGCCATGCTGGATGAGGCTCTGTCCAGCCTAATCTAGGGTAGGGTGCCCCTGTCCATGGCAGGGGGATTGGAACTAGATGATCCTTGTGGTCCCTTCCAACCCTGACTGATTCTATGATTCTATGAATGTATTACATAAACAATATCTAGATCTAGCATTAGCTATCAATATATATATGGTTAAATCCAATTGAAATTAGTTAACTGGAAGAGAAAATTTCTTGCAGTTACTTATCCACTTGGCCACTAGTTGGACTCAGGGCTTTTCTGCTTAGTCAGAAGCTATGTAATGACAAAAGCTTAATGTATTTACTCACAAATATTATTTCTCAAGTTGTGAGTCCAGCCATAAATTGAGACAGTACTCAAAACACTTGCAGGAAATTCTGTTGGTTGGCTTTCTTGCTGATCTGGCCGCTGGTCGCTACTGAGACTTCAGGGTTCCTTCCCCGGCTACACAGGCTGCTGGGGGAATGTGGGGGCAGACGTTTTCTGACCTGGTCCTGGCTTTTGACGATCTGTGTGCCTCCAGGGCTTGCTTGTCTCAGGAGATGCAGAGCTGCTCTGGCAGGTGTAGGCAGATTTTTTGTAATGTGTCTCAGCAGGTGTGCCATGCTGGCTGTTAACTATGCAGCTATTGTGTGAAAGCTATTAAAGTTGTTCCTGGGAAGCTCGAAGCAGTTCCAAGCTGGAATATAGCTTATATTGCTAAATATAATGAGGCATGAGCATTGCTGGTAGTCAACAGGCACAAATACAGTAGAACACAGAATATCAGTTAAGCACGGAACAACAGCAAAGCGCATTGTGTTACCTGCTTATCTGTTTTTATATCAATGCCTGAAATTGGTTGGGCCTTTGGACATAATACCTTATCCAATCAGTGTGACAGTAAAGCAAGCTTTATCATATTTAGATGAAACCACAGGTCTGCTATGCCCATGTTTGAGGAGAGTATAGGCCTAGCACAAGCTTATCACAAAGCAAGCAAGTGCACCTTGATTACTACAGGATGCAAACAGGAGTAAAACAAGTTGGGTAAGCCAGACTCCATGGCTCCAGGTCTTTTGTCCATTTCCCCTGCGGTGGCTTCTCCTCAAACAGAAGGAAAGAGAGCAGAAAAACTTGTCTGGGCAAGCCAGCACACGTATAGGCGTATTTTTGACCCTTCAGGTCCACCACACCAAATGGCTAGAAAGAAAAATCATGGTTTATCCTTTTTTATGCTTACTGAATTTTTTTTTTTTTTGTTTTGTTAATAGTGATTCCAGAGTTTATTAGTCAAGTCAATGTTGCATTGGAGAGCTTAAGCAAGAACACTGTGCATCTATTTGATGATAACCAGTTTGTGGACATTTCTAAGAAGATCTATGATACAATTCATAACATTAGATGCTCAGTCATGATGATTCGGGTAAGTTTTTTATTAATTTACTCTCAATTTCTGAGATACTTCAGGACATGTTTGTCTTGTGTACCACCTAAATATATGATGTAGGATGCAGTGGTGCCATCTAATTTTGTTGGAGCTGCCTGAAAAAGGTTGATTACTGTTTTGTTAATTTTCAGTTTGAGAGTTTCCTAACCCTATTTGAATTCTGTTCAGCTTCAACCACATGAAGAACCTTCATGTGTTTGCTTACTGTGATGGTTTAGCAGTTACCTGCCCCTTCACCTTTTAATATAACTCCAGCTATGACTTAGACAGCTGGAAGTTAATAAATGAAGCTTTATATTTACAGCAATGAACAATATACAGGCAGATATTTAAAATGTATAACAGATATTTACAGATATATACAGTGAAAAGGTAATACAGAAACACCACACACCTCCCAGAGATCAAAATACCCAAGAGGGGTTTTCCAACCATCCCTACCACCTTTCCCCCCTTTCCCAGTCTTACCTCACCATCTGTTGATGCAGCAGATAGGCAGAGGTAGATCGGCCAGGGGGAAAGAGTTTAGTGGAATTATTGAGAATTAGCTACAAAGGCAGAGACAAAGGAACCATGCAAGAGGAGCAGCCACAACCCCAGAGTGGTCTGAAACCATCTCACTTATCTATATTTGGGTTACAAATCTTAAGACATTTTTCTTTTTCAGTAGAACTTTGAGTGAAATGACATCATGTATTACCATCCCTCAGCCTATAGTCTAATTTCTCGCTCAAATTCTCCAATTAGTTCAAACCAGGACAATCCACCCCTGTCTACTTCACTCAGAGTTTACTGAGAATTATCTATCTAATGTAAACAATATTTACAAAAATTAATATTTACAAATTCAGTTTGTTCTGGATGTATCTTGGATGAAGGTGATGCAAAAGCTCAGAAAACAGGAAACAGTTTGTCTCCTCACAGGTGAAATGAGACCAGGGACTCTCAGGTGACATTGGGTTTGTGCTCATGTATTGTAGATTCTGTTGTGTCGGACGCCAGATGAAATCTAGAACAGAAAACTCCTAACACTCTGAATTTAAATTCTCCCCAATAAGGTTAGATTTATCTGTGGAATACACTGGATTTCACCATTCTCCTGCATTACCCAGTATGTATGACCAGGACCTTCTGCAGAAACCATCCCTCGGACAGGTTTCCCTTCACCCGAAGGAGAAAATACCCCAACAGTTTTCCCTAACAGGTTCTTTTCATGTTTGTGCCTGTCACTCACTGTCTGGGCCCAATTCTGTTTAATATCTTCACTGATGATCTGAATGAGGGGATTGAGTCCACCACCAATGAGTTTGCAGGCGACACCAAGTTAGGAGCATGTGTCAATCTGTTAGAGGGTAGGAGGGCTCTGGAGAGGGACCTGGACATGTTGGGTAGATGGGCACAGTCCAATGCCATGAGTTTGAACAAGGCCAAGTGCCACGTTCTGCACTTTGGCCACAACAACACCATGCAGCACTACAGGGCAGGGACAGAGTGGCTGGAGAGCAGCCAGGCAGAGAGGGACCTCGGTGTACTGGTTGGTAGCCAGCTGAACATGAGCCATCAGTGTGCCCAGGTGGCCAAGAAGGCCAATGGCATCCTGGCCTGTATCAGGAATAGTGTGACCAGCAGGACCAGGGAGGTCATTCTGCCCCTGTACTCAGTGCTGGTTAAGCCACACCTTGAGCACTCTGTCTAGTTCTGGGCCCCTCAATTTAAGAAAGATGTTGAGGTGCTTGACCATGTCCAGAGAAGGGCACCAAGGCTGGTGAGGGGGCTGGAGCACAGCCCTATGAGGAGCAGCTGAGGGAGATGGGTTTGTTCATCCTGGGGAAGAGAAGGCTCAAGGGAGATCTTATTGCTCTCTACAACTACCTGAAAGGAGGTTGTAGTCAGGTGGGGGTCTGTTCCGCTCCCAGGCAATAAGTGACAGAGCAAGAGGACACAGCCTCAGGCTGCACCAGGGCAGTTTTAGGCTGGATGTTAGGAAGAAGTTCTTCACAGAAAGAGTGATTGGCATTGGATTGGGCTGCCTGGGGAGGTGGTGTAGGTGTTTAAAAGAGGCTGGATGAAGCACTTAGTGCCATGGTTTAGTTAATTAGATGGTATTAGGTGATAGGTTGGACTCAATAATCCCAAAGGTCTTTTCCAACCTGATTAATTCTGTGATTCTGAGATGTCAAATTGGAACCATTTCTGCTAAA
>VWZI01020616.1:17572-33117 GCA_013396835.1 Psilopogon haemacephalus | reverse complement strand
AATGCTGCCCCTGCTCCCGTGTTCCAGCCATTAACTCCATTGTTACAGGAATTTTATATTATGGATTCATTTTGCATATGCAAAAAATAGTGAGTGAGGAAAAAAAAGTGCTCCTTTCATCCCCATATATACAATTCTCTAATTGCTCTTTTACATCCCTCTACTGCCCAAAAGGATAGCTCTTTCATAGTGTGTGGTGGTTTAGCAGTTACCTGCCCCACCCCCCCCTTTTGAAATAACCCTGGCTAGACTCAGAACACTGGAAGGTGATAAATGAAGTNAGACTCAGAACACTGGAAGTTGATAAATGAAGTTTTATATTTACAGCAATGCACAATTTACAAGCAGATATTTACAATGTATAACAGATATTTATAAATATATACAGCGAAAAGGTAATACAGAAACACCACAGCCCTCTCAGAGATCAAAATCCCCAAGAGGGGTAACCAACCACCCCCTACCACCTTTTCCTCATTCTCCAATCTTATCTCACCACCTGTTGGTGCTGCAAATAAGCTGAGATAGATCGGCCAGGGGGATTAGTAGTAGGAAAGAAGTTAGTAGAATTATTAAGAATCAGCTACAAAAGGCAGAGAAAAAAGGAATCATGCAAGAGAAGCAGACAGAGCCCAGAGCGGCCTGAAACCGTCTGACTATCTATGTTTGGGTTACACTTTTTTAAAACATTTTTTTTTTCTTTCTCAGTAAAACTCTGGGTGAAGTGACATACTATGTTTTCTTCTCTCAGCCAATAGCCTAATTTCTCACTCAAATTCTCCAATTAGTTCAAACCAGCACATAGTGTTTCTTATCAGAACAAGACAAGGTGCTTAACTTCTGATTGGTAACATGAGCTTTGCATGAGCTGTCCATGTGAATGAGAAGCGTACTAATTGGTTGGCATAATTAAGCACAGCCCCATTCATTAATATGCATGATAACCTGCTTTTCTCTAACCGGATGTTTAATTATCTCTTTATAACCTTGTGGGAGGCAGCTGCCCTGCCATGAGAATCAGAGACCTGTGTTAGATTGTTTTCCTCAACCATGTGAGCCAATGCCAGACTCCTCAGTATTTCACATTCCCACAATTTCCCCTTTTTACTTTTAAATAAAGAAAGCAGCATTTACCATCTGTTGCAGGGCCCTTTGCAAAGATAAACATGGCACTTTAAACATTACTATACAGATGACCAACAAAGCAACTGTTCCCATCTTTCCTAACCTTGAGCAGGTATCCTATTTGTAGCATTGCCCATTTCTCCTAAAAAAATTGCTGAAAGCATGTGCTTTAAACCAATTAATAAAGCATGCAAAAGTAACTCCTAGCATAATATTTGCAACTATAGTCCCATGTATGCAAACTTCTCCTTGTTTGTTTACACTTGTAGGTTACAATGTTTGATGTTAACAAGATTAGCAACATCCATATCCGAGAGTACATCTTGATTTCTTGCCACAATGTCTGTATGGCCATCTTGAGCTCTTGGCCATCTTCTGCTCACTGCCTATGGCAGGCTGAACACAACAAGCTGGTATCCATCGAAGAACTGTAGGCAACAAACACATATGTTCCCTATAGTAATAAATCTATTCAAATTTTCTAGGCTGAATCTCTCTGTGTGATGTACCTGAATAATTCCTCCTCTTTCATTTCCAAAAGTCAAAGGTGTCAAGCCAGCATAAACAGGTGTATTCGCAATGCGGCAATATTACAGGGAATACTTCTCTCATAAAGTGATCATCTATTACATGCTGTATAGGTAGTTTTTTTTGTCCATTCCAATTTCTTCCTGTACTTTCATGGTTGCAGTGTAACTCAACTGAATAGGTGTGATGGTACCTTTTAATAGTTGCAATAACCTGTAGTAAAGCATCTCCTAAGAGCATCACTTCTCTCTATGCATCTACTATAGCAAGCTGGTAGCTAATCTAACATGCTGCAAGTGAAATCTTAGTGCGAGTGTCAAAACTGAATCCAATGGCCTTTCAATCTTTGCCATTTAATTTTGCCAATATGTTGTACCAAAAAAACTTTCCTTCCCCTGCCCCCTTTTTTTTTTTTAAAGCTTTACATAATCCCTATTCTACTACTGATATGAAAGAAAAAAATCCCAAACTATAATATCTCTGTTCCAAACTCTTAACCTTAGCTATGGTGAAGCTAAAAATCTATAGACTAAAAAACTATGTTAAAGTTAAACCACTGAGTTGACTCTGAAAAAAAAGAAAAAAGCAAAAAAGATGTTACATTCCATAGAGCTCTCTGGAATTTTTGCCATGGCATACAAAAAAAGAAGAGGTAAAGAAACCAACAACTTAGATCTGTTAATCTAAAAAGAAAATTATTAACCTATAGACTTACAAACAACTGATTCTAGCAAAATTCCTACAAACTTATTACCACTATAATACTCCATTCTAACCATTAACCAGTTATCATATTCCATTACAATTATGAACTACTTAACATACCTTATTCCAATCACTCAAGACTTATAATTACCCAGTATTTATCACTTCTATTATTTCTACACCCCTACCAGTATTACCTAATTCCATTGGTGTTACTAAGATGTATTCTCTATTTGCATTTTCCATATCAAAGCAATCCCATGCTTTGATCAAAACAGTCTTATGTATCACCTTTTAAAGTCTAAGATCTATTGCAATTGAAAACTAATTCTAAACATTATCAGAATTTGCACCTGCAAAGAAACCATAATCTTCGGTAAGGTAAAAATTTGACGCTGTCACTTTAAAGGAGAAACAGTTCTTGGAAGAAAAGGGAGAGGGAAGCAGGGGAAGTGAGGCTGCTCCAACTCCGCCAGGAGAGGAGCTGCAGCCATGTGGGGAGGGGGGAGGAAATGGCTGCTTGGCAGAGAATGGTGAAAGAAAAAAAAAAAAAACCTGCAAAGAAACGAAAACAAGATTTTTGCAAACTGAACAGGTAGGGCAAACCTCCAACAGTCAGTTTTGTGATGCAATCTGAGATGTGGGCTGCTGCCAAATCAAAATAGCTCCTGTCACAGGAAAGGTTCCCTCCGCTTGGATCTGGGACCATTCTCCTGGGATGTCCTGTGAAGCAAATGCATGTGTGTGTACATCCCTTGGCCATTGCAGTTGATCTGTAAATGATAGACCTCTCCTTGCTGGCTTTAGGAATAGGAGTCTCGAAGTGCTCTTTTTAAAGTCAAACTGCGCACCACATTCAAAACTAATTAGCAATGTTCTTACTGTTCCTTTTCTGCATTTTTCGCTGTTTTCTTGTTCTAATATCTTCATAGTAGAGTCTAAGATAGAGACCCCAGTCTGTATCAGTCATGCTTCATTCTTGAGGGCTAAAAAGCGGTGGAATTGCCTTCATCAATCCCTTACTCTTTGCCCATTTAATCACCTCATGGAGGTTCTTCAAGTTAGCGGTAATCTTTCTTACAGAGAATATATGTGCTGACAGCTGAACTGCCGCCTCTATTTCCATCTCGCAGTTCCTACCTTTGCAGAAGCCCTAAGTTGCGATGTTAGGATTCAGCTATTGCATGTGTCTTTGCTCTGCAATGCCACTTCTGCTCCCGCATTCACTGCCTTTGTCTTCATCCAGCAAAGATTTAAGAGTCTCTGCAATACGCTCTTGAGCTGCGTAGATTGTAGGGCCAGTCAGCACCCATCTTCTTAAGGTAGGCATCCCCACTGAGAACTGCACCATTATGGTGGTCTTAACTGGTACTGCTCCAAACCAGCCACCTAGGCTCTTGGCATATATGGGTTCAGAGTTCTGTGACGTGCTGTTGAAACTTCTGGGTCAAAAACATACTAACTCTTCTCTCTTACACAGTTTCAGACCGAGAAATCAATACGCTTTGTGCAGAAATGGGTGGCATGAACAGTTTTGATTTACATACTACCTTAAACTTCATTTCCTCCCATCTTAGGGATTAAATTATTATAGAAGCATAGAATGTCTTATGTTGGAAGGGACTCCAATATCCCTGTCATAGGTAGGGACATATCAACTAAACTCAGCTGCTGAATGCCTAATCCAACCTGGCCTTGAACACCTCCACAACCTTCCTGGGAAATCCATTCCAGAGTCTCACCATGCTTGTATTGAAGAACTTCTTCCTAAATTCTGGTCTAAACCTGCTCTCCCTCAGCTTCAAGCCATTTCCCTTTGGCCTATTGCTCGACACTCTTCTGAAAAGTTCCTCTGTAGCCTTCCTGAAGGATCAGTTCAGGTATTGAAAGGCAGCTCTAAGGGTCCCTTGGAGTCTTCTCTTCTCTTCTCTAGGCTGAACAACTCCAGCTCCCTCAGTTGGTCCTCATAGCAGAGGTGTGCCAGCCCTTGGATCATCTTTGTGGCCCTCCTCTGGACTTGCTCAAACAGCTCTGTGTCCCTCTTACAATTACATAGCAATGATGCCACATATGCTGATAGTTTTTAGTTGTTCACAAAATTATCCCTGTCCTTCAGGAAACAGAACTTTCCATAATGTTTTGGTAGCTCTCATTTAGTGGCTCATTGGAGACTTAAGCACAAGACTAATTTTTCTGGAACAGTAAAATTTTTGCTGAAGGTTATTTTTTTTTATAGCAAGTAAAGGTGGTGTGTATTCCTTCCTTGCCACTTGATGCTTACTGTCTAATATAAAATACATTTGCAGAGAAATGGAATTAATATGTTTTTTTGAAAAAAGAAGGATCTAATTTCTGGAACTATAACTGTGAGGCACAGCAAAAGTGTGTGGCTGACTGGGGAGAATGAGAAACACAACCCTGGAAATGAAGCATGCAGTTTCTCAGTAGTGTTAATATCTCAGGCTATGGTTCTGATTCTGAAATCAGCTTTCCCAGTGGTTGTGCCAGTTCTGTCTCAACGTACTTCACTGGAACCGAGTTCCAACAGAAGTAGTGGATTCCCCTACCTTGGACCATTTTAAGACTCAGATGGGCCAACTCATTTAAACTACACTATCACCTAGAAAGATTGGGCCAGATGATTCTTGGTGTCCATTCCAGGCTGGTGTTCTGTGATTCTGTGATTGCTCAGTGTAAATTTGGACACAGATTCCTTCTACTGATCATAATAATCTGTATTTGACATTTCTCGATTTTAGTAATTTTTACTGGGGAATCATTTCACTGGTAGGATTGACTGTTTTTAGCATGTTGCAAAAAAGCAATGAAGTACATTACAAATGCAGAAATGTAATAGGAATTACATGTTAGATTTTGGTCTCAGTTTTATTGGCACAAGAATGAAGCAGTAGTGCTGTGGTCTGTATCATTCTGTGCTTTAAAACAGGTGTAACAATGTAAGATATTGATACTGAAGTGTGATGCAGCACGGCAGTACTGTGCACACTCTAGAGCACAGAGTGTGTTGAAATTGCAGTTTTAGAGCACCATTCCTGCAGTGCAATTTAGCTATTAGCTTTTGAGGCCCTCTTACTGTTCAGTCTAACAAGTACTTTATTTATTAGAAAATTAGAGCAGTAACATTAACATAAAACTTGTTTGTTACTCAGAGTGCCTTGTTACCCTGGTCTTCATGATGTAGTCTGCATAAAATGATTATAGAAAATACAAACAAACCTGGCATTCAGTAAGTTGGACAGAATTATTTATGAAAATAGAACCTTACCTGTTTCCTAGACATGGTCCAGTATGAAATAGTAGATGAGTGTCCTGGTTTGAGTTAGAATAGAACCAGTTCTGTTTAGTGCTTTTACTTTTTAGCTCAGCTTCTGAGTAACTGTGCTTTCTGAAGTTAACTGCATGATTTTCCAGACAGTGTCTGCTTCTATTAGTGGTACTCTAGTTATTAGGCAGAATAGCTGCCAACTAATTAGTTGGGGGGAAAACATATTTGACTTAAAATACCTTGAAAGCAAATTGAAATCTCAGTTTAATGTATCTTTAATCTCTGGCAGAGCACAACTCTGAACAATGGGCCATTGTGAAGAGATGCATGTAAAAGTTATAAGCCATAAGCTTCTGCTTATGGAAATAGCATAGATGTTCAAATCAGTAGACTGTGGCAATTACTCTGCTTGAAGGTCTGACTCCTGGTACTTTGTATGACAGAGAAATAGGAGTTTGTGAATAAAATATTAAAAGGGGAAATAGATTAAAGTTTTTCCACCATTGTGAGCAGCAGACCTCATTTACCCATCTCAGCCTGTGTTGTATCTTCTTCTGATCTCGTGATATGGCACAGTTCATTGAGCATTCATGGCTGATTATTTCCTGTCTTTTAACTTTTTGAAGTTGGCTTTTACTCTTTCTGCCCCCCACATTTGGGTTAGGTTTCTTACTTGTGACATTTTCTTTTAAATACTAAATTTTAACATCTGTTGATGTTGGCACCTGATTTTATTCCCTTCTCTGTTTCTTACTTTCTCTTAGTTTGTATTTTAATACTACCCTTAAAACTGTAACTTTTAAAAGCAAGCATTTAAAAGCTAGCAAACAGCACTGTTGAGGTTCTCTGCACACATAGTGCACTATATCTGAATCATGTGTCATTATATGATCCCAAAGGTATATGTAGCAAGCAGAAGTATTTTTTGTGGTAGCTCAGTAATTAGCAATAGGAAAGCTTCTTGCACTGCATTACATGAGTACACCATAATATCCATACTGGTTGCATATGTAAAAATACTAATATGTTAGCAGGTCTGTAAAAGAAAACAACCAAAAAAAAAAAAGTAAGTAGATTATATTTTTTATTTAGGATAAGGGAAAATTTTAGAGTTTGGGAGACTGAACTGGTTCTTCATAGTGTGCTAGGTATCTGATCAATATATAAATTAAAGCAAATGAATTTGTGTAAGTAAATTGGAGTAATATGAATGTGATCACTGTATGCAAAAGTGATTTTCCTGTATGAATCAAGGATTTATAATTAGTTAATGTGCAAAATCTATTCAGTTGTATGATTCTGACTTTTACATTACATTAAATGTTGCAAGTCCCATTTTCAACTTTAAAACAATAACAGCTCTTACAGCAAATTAACAATAGTGTACTGCATTAATGAAGAAATATGCACAATGTCTGTGGGATGTCTTTTAATGTATTTCTCAGCATTCACGCCAATTCCAATTGAAGTGTCATTCCTGTACATATCAATTTGTGTTTACTGTTCTTGTAAAGACCTTACTTAGCAGGTGTTCCATGGAATCATCTGTGCATAGTGAGGTATCTTTGCTCTGAAAAATACTTTGATAGTAGTGTTTATTAACTGGAATCTTGCTTGCATTTCTTGCAGTTCAGTAATTTAAGCACAGTGGTACTCCATCAATACTGTTTCCTGTGCAGACCAGCATTAACTTCGAATAATTCTTAGCTAATGTTAATTTATCTTCCATGTTCTTAGAAACATCCACATCTGGAAGCTCTTTGGTGTCTTCAAGCACTCTATTACACTCCTTCATCTTCATTAATTTTAGGAAGTTCTTCCTAAAATCTACCCCACATGTCTCTATATAGGAGCTTAAAGTATTTCTTGTTTTGATTCATCAAGGATGTGGACAGCAGGCTGTCTCCTCCTTCTTGTTTCTTGTGTACATAAGAGTGTTTCTTTCATATAATTCTTATGCTAGTGATCCTTTTCTTCAGGTGCTTTACCTCCTTGTATAAATGCCTTGCATACAGTACTTCCAATGGAGTCCTCAACACTGAGTTGATTAGAAGGCTCATTTCATACAGCTTGCTTCTGCAGATATTTAATCTAGGTGCCTTGCATGCAAGAATGTGATATTGCTATTTCCCTTTAAGACTATGATCCACTGTTGTGGTTTAAAAAAAAAAAAAAAAAAGACAGAAAATGAAGCTCTCAAATGAATTGGAGAGAAAACAGAAATATATTTTCGATAAAGGAAGAAAATTACAAAGCAGATACAGAATCCATAGCGAACCTCTTGAGTTTTTCCCCCAACCCAAAACTAAATCTGTAATCCCCAGTGCTCCAGTCCTCCCCCCCGCCAATGTCTCTGCCATCCATAGGCCTAAACAAAAGCCTGTGTGGCCCCAAAACAAGCCTACTCCTTACATGTTTGTCCTGATAATGCAGCTCCAGTCACACACAGCTGGAGGGGGAGGAAAGGAGAGCGAGCTGGCCTCATCATGAGACCAGTCAGAGCAGAATTAAGGTACTGAATAACAATTTTTCTAGTCCCTGGAGGATTTTTAACCCTATAGTTCCCAACCTGGGCTTTCTGTAGAGCTCCTGCCTAGCCACTCATCTCTTGTTTGTACAGCCGATTTTTCCAGTCTAAGTTCAGTACTTTGCATTTGCACCTACTGTGCTCTCTTCCTTTCTCAGTCCATTTGTTAAGATTATATTACATTTTCACACTGGCTTTATAATCACATTCTCTGAAGAATTCTGTATCACTTCTAGGTTTAGTAAAGTCTCTATTCCATTGAACAATTCTCATGAAAATACATGGCTTAGTGGAGGTGCCTGTTGAATTCTACTTGATGAGTTACCAAATTTGGTAACTATTTTTAGAGCCTATTTTTTTAACCTGTTATGTGCAAACACTGTCATAGGTTTATCCAGAACCCTTTTATCCTAGCTTACTCAAAGGAAGGAGATCATGTGAAAGCATTCAAAAACTTCTCCTTCTCTAACCACAGAGACATTATCACATCAGAGAAGTGAGTTTGATAGTTTTGCTGTTATGTATTCTTGAGAAATTCATGCTCCTCTCTTACTCAGCTTATTCTCAAGTTTTCCTTTTACCAGCAAGTGCCATTAAAGTGCATTGTATGTTCTCACTGTTTAAACGTTAGCACTGCAGAAGAGGCTGCTCTGAATGGCTTTTGACATGTCATTGAAGCATTAGCTTTGCTTCATATCATAGTGTTTGAAATATGGATTCGCCTAATAAACAGAACAGACCTCTGCTGTTCTGCTGCCTTACATTTTGTGACTTGCAGATTAATATAAATGAATGATCATTATATCAATTATTCATGACAGAGACTTAGACTTTGAAGTGCTTAGCTGATTCATGAAAGCAGCCTGGCTTCATCTTTGCTGTCTTACAGCTCTGGCTTGTGGAGATGAGAACACATACCCCAGGACTCTATTCTGGCCTCAACTTTATAGGACTAGTAAAGTAGAGTAAAACACCTCCATGAAGCTGTTGCATTTATGCACATGTGTACAAGTTGGAATTTGTGTGCCTTAGAAATCCTTCCAATACCTGAAGGGAGCCTACAGGAAAGCTGGAGAGACACTTTTCATAAGAGTGTCTAGCAATAGGAAAAGAGGGAATGGTTTGAAGCTGAGGGAAAGTAGGTTTAGAATGGATCTTAGGGAGAAGTTCTTCACTATCAGGATGGTGAGACTCTGGAATAGGCTGCCCAGGGATGTTATGGATGCCTCCTCCCTAGGGGTGTCTAAGGCCAAACTGGATGAGGCCTTGAACAGCCAATTCTAGATGGGAGACATCCCTGCCCATGGTGGAGAGGTTGGAGTAGGTAAAGTCTGAAGTCCTGTCCAGCCTAAGCCTGTTGGGTTCATCTTATCTCGTGCAGGGCCCGGAATGACATGAACAACACCAATGTGGTGAATAGTCAAACACTTTATTAGCGACAGGATCGTACTCTTATACTGTTATGCTTATCAGCCAAGGCAACATGCCCAATTCTGATAGGTAACATAAGTTCTGCAGGACACTGTCCATCCTATCAAGAAGCTTACTAATTGGTTGCTATAATTAAGCAGAATCCTACTATTAATATTCATGACAACTTGTTATTTTCTAACCCAGATTTTTCTCTATCTCTTACTCCTGTGGGAGGTAACTGCCATGTTATGGGAACCAGAGGCCTGTGCCAGGCTGCCTTCCTCAACCTGTGAGAGACAAGGTCAGGCTTCCTCACTGTCTCACCCCAGCATAAGCCATTCTATGATTCCCCTGTTTTGATATCTTAGCCATTACATGAGATGCATTAGTTTATAAGGGAAGTTTTTTCTCATTGCCAAATTAAACTCTTCAGGAAATTTGAAACCAGATCTAGTCCACTACTTAACTGACTGTGAAGGGATCTTTCTGAAATTATTCATGTGCCTGAGCAGTTTATACAGAAACTTACAATTATAAGCAGGCAGCCTCCAATGACAAACCAAATTAATTTCATGAATAGTCCCTACTCAACAAGATTCACCTTAAACCGTATCCCTAAGCACCACATCCAAATGACCCTTAAACAAATCCAGGGTCGGTGACTCCACCACCTGCCTGGACAGCTCATTCCAGTGCCTGACCACTCTCTCCATGAAAATGTTTTTCCTAATGTCCAAGTCTTTGTATTCCATTCTGGTTTAGTAAGAAATATCTTTTCCCCTTCTTCTTTTTTAAATCAATTCATATATGATAAAAATATTGCTGATTGGCTTAATTTACTGATGGAATTTAGGGTAGTTATAGAATCATATAATGCTAGAGTGGTCCAGGATGGAAGGGACCTTTAGAGGTCATCTAGTCTGGCCCACTTCCAGTCAGCAGGGACATCTCCACTAGGCCAGGTCACCCAGGGCCCCCATCAAGCCTTACCTTGAATGTCTCCAGGAAAGGAGCCTCAATCACCTCTCTGGGCAATCTGTTCCAGTGCTCCACCACCCTCATAGTAAATAACTTGTTCCAAACATCCAATCTAAATCTGCTCTTCTCAAGCTTGAACCCATTGTCTCTCATCTTGTCACTGCAGGCCTTTGTAAACAGTGTCTGTCCATCCTTCCTGTACCAGGCCAGGCTGGATGAGGTCTTGAGTGACCTGATCTAGTGGGAGGTGTACCTGCCTATGGCGGGGGGTTGGAACTGGATGATCTTTAAGGTCTCTTCCAACCTAAACCATTCTATGATTCGTTCAGGTACTGGAAGGCTGCTATTATGTCCCCCTGCAACCTCCTCCTCTCCAGACTGAAGAACCCCAGCTCCCTCACCCTGTCCTAATAGCAGAGGTGCTCTAACCCTCTGATGATTTTCGTACAGAGGTATCTCCTCTGTACCTGCTCCATCAGGTCCATGTCCTTCCTATGATGAGGGCCCCATTTTAAATTCACCCAGACTACACTCAGCTGTCTGGAAGTTAAGGAATGAAGGTTTATATTCACAGCTTAGCACAATATACAAACAGATATTTTTAATATATTACAAATGTTTACAGCTATATACAGAAATATACAAGTTAAACGTAATACAGAAACACAATACCCCTCCCAGAAATCAGAGTCCTCAAGAGGGGTTCCCAACCACCCTTCCACCTTCTCCCCACCCTTCAACCTTATCCCAGAATCTGTCTTATATGCAAGTGAATTGATTGTGGACAATTAACGAGGAAGGAATTATAAATTATGTAGTTTTTATAATTTCCAAAGGCCCTGCCTACAATCTATGTACAAACTAGTTTAAATTTGGGTTCTAATTTGTTTGGAAAAAAATCTTCACAAGGATGCTTTTCAGGCAATTTATGAAAATCTGAAAATTTGGAAAGGTTTGGGCATAAACCAGCTTTGCCATACTTACAAATGAAAGGCAGTGTGGAGCCTTAGGGAACATATGAGCTACTCGTGGATGTGGAGTAGGAATTTTGAGGTGGTCCCTTAGCTCCTTTAGGGCAGTCTCTTTCGCGGCAGTGTCTGGAGTTGTGAATTACAATCCAGCAGATGGATCAACGTAGTACAGAGTCCAGTGCCCACCAAAGTCCAAAATTACTGTAAATACAGCTTTCACGAAGTCAAGATCATGAAGCAAGTGCAGGGTGCTCCGTGGTGTTCCCACAAATGATGGCAATTTACCACAGAGGCAGGTCCCTGCAGCAGGAAGCCAGGATGCAACAGTGCAAAAGTGAGGACTGTGTGCTTTCTTGTCACCGTTCTTCCAGATCAGCCTCTGCAGACAGAGAGTGACATTGTCTTATGTATGTTTATGTCCTTGCTTTTGTAAATCTCAGAAAACCTGTGAGTGAAGTAGACATCACCATTGTTTTCTTTTCATAGCCTATAATCTAATTTTTCTCATTAAAATATTCCAATTAGCCTCAACTAGCACAGGGCTCCAGAACTGGATACAGTACTCCAGGTGAGGTCTCACCAGAACAAAGTAGCAGAATCACCTCTTTGGATCTGTTGGCCACACTTCTTTTGATGCAGCCCAGGATATGATTTGCCTTCTGGGCTTCAAGCACACACTGTTTGCTCATGTCCAGCTTCTTGTCCACCAGCACCCCCAAGTCCCTTTCCACAGAGCTGCTCTCTAACTCTTCATCCCCCAGCCTATACTGATAGTAAGGATTGTTTCAGCCTAGGTGTAGGACTTCATGAGATACACCTGGGCCTACATCTCCAGCCTGTCCAGGTTTCTTTGTGTGAGCTCTGGTGTGTTGACATTGGTGTCTGCAAGCTTCCTGGTAGTGTCCTCAATCCCACTATGTCATTGATAAAAATATTAAATAGCTCAGGTCCCAGCATGGGCCCCTAAGGGACACCACTTGTCACTGCTCTCCATCTGGACTTCAAGCTATTGAGCACCATGCTCTGGATATGACCATCCAGCAAATTCCTTATCCACCAAACAGTTTACCCATCAAATCCACATCTCTCCAATTTGGTGAGCAGGATGTTGTGGGGGATCATGTCAAAGGCACAATCCATCCATAGGGTGTCCCTTATCTAATGACAACCACTTTATTGTAGAAAGACACTAGGTTAATCAGGCAGGACCTGCCCCTAGTAAAGCCATGCTAACTGTCATAAATTAATTATATGAGTATTTATTATATGAAATTAATCATATCATTAATTCATATTTAGATTAATTAGTTCTTACTTTTCACTTACTGGTCAAGTCAGATATTGCTAGAGATCTCTGAAACATTAATATAACCCCATGCAGCCAGGCAAGATTTTAAGTTAAAATTGGCTTCAGTTATTCTGCTTTTTTTTTTGGTACTTTAGTTAAAAATAAGGGAAGTGGGGGTTTATAATCTCAAGATGAGCAGTGAGTACCTCCA
Source organism: Psilopogon haemacephalus (assembly GCA_013396835.1). NCBI lineage: Eukaryota > Metazoa > Chordata > Aves > Piciformes > Megalaimidae > Psilopogon > Psilopogon haemacephalus. The sequence goes on along the minus strand of VWZI01020616.1, from coordinate 20,085 downwards.
AAATTCCCTAGTTGTTGCAGCAAACACACTCTGATTTATAGCAGCTAGAATAATTAGAGTGCTAGAAAATGTGAGGAATGAAAAAAAAAAAAAAAAGAATTAGTCTTAATTAGCCCAGTTATTAGAGCAACAGGAGGGGAGAGGGAAGGGGAAAATATAGTAGATATTTCCAATTATATAAAATCTTGTTGCGCAATAAAGGAGAAAATCTTTGTTGCATTCTACTAAAGAGTGCTAAAAGGATAAGCACTGACTACATGGAAGAAGGTTCACTTCAGGCATTTGGAAGAAACAATATTTCCTAAGTAAAATTTTGATAAATTTTCATAGATATCATCTCTCTGTGTGTCATTTTATCTATGGTGGAAGGCTCCCCTTTTATTTTACTGGCCAGCACAACCTGTCAGGAATGCATGTTTTGAAAATACATGCAAAGGTAAACTACTGATCTGAACAAATTCCTCATTTGATTTGTTAGATGGGAATAGGCTACACCAAGACAAGTGTGGCCAGCAGGTCAAGAAAGATGATTCTGCCCTTTTACTGTGCTCTGGGAAGACCCTACCTTACTGGACTGCATCCAGTTACGGTGTCTCCATCACAAGAAGGACACAGAGATGTTGGATTGAGTCCAGAGGAGGGCCACAGAGACAATCCAAGGGCTGGAACACCTCTGCTATGAGGACAGGCTCAGGGAGATGGGGTTGTTTAGCCCAGAGAAGAGAGGACTTCAGGGAGACCTTTGAGCTGCCTTGTAATACCTAAAGGGATCCTCCAGGAAGGCTGCAGAGGGACTTTTCAGAAGGGTGTCTAGGAATAGGACAATGGGGAATGGTTTGAAGCTGAGGGAGAGTAGGTTTAGGCTGGGTCTGAGAAGAAGTTCATCAGCATGAGGGTGGTGAGATTAGAATAGGTTGCCTAGGGAGGTTGTGGATGCCTCCTGCCTGGGAGTGTTCAAGGCCAGGTTGGATAAGGCCTTGAGCAACTGAGTCTAGTTGAGAGGTGTCTCTGCCCATGGCAGGGAGGTTAGCGTAAATGATCTCTAAGATCCTCTCCAACCTAAACTATTCTATGATTGGTTCTATGATTCCTTGCTGCCTTGTTTCACATAATCTTGCTATGAAGCTTCCCCAAATTAAAGAAAGCACTTCAGATACATGCCCAAGACTTTTCTATGAAGGTCAAATACATCAGTAAGAACAGACAGTGCACACAGAGCTAAAAGTTGCTCTATTTTTTTCTTTAGCATCTGTAAGAATTGTATCAAAATCATGCAGTATTTTTTTCAGAAACTAGAGATGAGTGTTCTTAAGTGGGGGAGTAGTGCTGTTTAATTTCACTTCACTTGGGGAGCTTGCTTCGTACTAAAGGCTATTAGCCTCTTAAAGCAGAATCAGATTAGCAATTTGTGATGTGACATCTGCTTTGCAATGTGATGTGCTTAATGGATTATTTAGTTCCACATCAGCAGGCAGTGATCACCCATTTGAACAGTTATTGGTTACTGAGTGACTAAATGTGGTTGGATGCATATTCTGGACGTCAGAAGTGTCTTGATAATTAAAAGCAGGAACGAGCACAGTGGATAAAGGATTCATGGCTAGAGTGGTTCTATTTTCACTGTCTTAGTGTGTGGGAGGAACATCTGCTACAACGAAGAAGTTTAGATGTCAAGAAGTCGTGGGTTGGAATGTGAGGGAAGCATAAGAATAGTGGTACCTGTGCATTCAGAAGTGGACTGTGCTTTAGATCATGTATTTTCACAATTATACATAAGTTTTTGTTTGACAGGGTTATTTTGTGTACTTTTAAAAGAGATTATATATTATACTTGCAGGTCAGACAGTAGAGAGGGTTGACTGAGACTTGAGAAAATCTTAAGGTTGTAGGTAATAATTTCATCTACTCCTGTTTGAGAAATGTACTTATTGGTAAACTTTTGCTAAGGGAAATATTCATCTAGCCAAGGGATTTTTTAAAAAAAATTATTAGTATAGTCATTTGGCATGATTCATTTCACAGAAACAGGTAGATTTGGCACATTCATGAAAAATCTTTGAAGCAGAAGGTGCTGTTTCTTAGGCTTTATTCATCTCATGCATGTACATTTCTTATGGAATTCTGAATTACCTGGTTTGTTTCTTGTGCTTTCTGAGCATTGAAATGTCTTTTTTAAACTGTCATGCACCTTTTTACTTTTTTCTTTTTTTTTTTTTTTTTTTATCTGCATTTCATAGGACAGTCTTGAAACAAGTGTTTTGTTTTGGCTTTGGGAATAAGGCTTTGGCATACACTCTCCTTCATCACAAAAAATGGAGCAAAGGGAATTTCTGCAGAAAGGCAGGGTATTTCACAGCATAGTTTAAAACCTTTTGTTCACTGAAGTGGATTTACCTTACCACACCTCACTACTCCCTGTCACATGGAAGAAGCATTGTGAAAAGGTCATCATAAGATGAGATTAAAATAAAAACTAAATGTGAAAATAAGCCCCAAGAACAAAAAAAAAAAAA
>VWZI01020616.1:0-17501 GCA_013396835.1 Psilopogon haemacephalus | reverse complement strand
TCTGTTTTTTTTTTTTTTTTTTTTTTTAATGTCTGGAACCTATGACTGGATCTAGCTAAGTAGAACTTCAGTGTAATCCTCTTCTTTGGGGGTGTTCCTGCCTTCCAAGGGACTCCTCAGTCCCATACACATAGTGTTAATCAGCTGTGTTTCGAAAACCTCTCAGACTGGAGACTACACAGCCAGTCTGGGTAACCTGCTACAAGGCCAGGGTGTCCTGATGGGGGAAAAGGTTTTCCTTATGGCCAGGCTGAGCTTCTTTGTCACAGCTTATGCCTATTACCGTTCATCCTGCCACCATGCATAGCTGGGTGGAGTCTAGCTCAATTTTCTTCACAGTCTCCTCATAGGAGGCTTGCCATTAGATGACCTGAAGCCACCTCTTCTCTAGGCAAAATAAACTCATTTCCCTCAGTATCTACTTGTTACACAAGTGTTACAACCACCAGCTTACTGGATGGTCTTCTGCTGACAATGATTAAGTTTTAATATCAAGTGTCTTCTGTGTATTGTATGTGGGCTAAATAAACTAGGTGCAACATTCTGTGTGCTGTCTAGTAAGTAAAGGCAGATAGTAGTTTTCCTTAACATTCTAACTCTGCTGTGGTTCATAAAGCCAAGGATGCTGTTGGCATTTCTTGCTGACAGGGCAGACTGTTGGCTCATGCCCAGCTTGCTGTGGTCTGAGATCCTCAGGTCCTTTTTAGCTGATCTGCTCCTCAGGCAGGCAGCCTCAGCTTGTTTTGTGTGTAGCAAGGAGTTCTTCCTTCCCGGGTGTTGTGATGGAACTGACAGGGTCAAAAACAGGCCTATACATGTGCAGGCTTGCCCAGACATGTTTTTCTGCTCTCTTTCCCTCTGTCTGGGGAGAAGCAACTGTGGAAAAAAGGACAAAAGACTTGGAGCCATGGAGTCTGAGTACTCTGGCTTACCCAACTAGTTTTGCTTCTGCTTGTACCCTGTGGTAAACAAGTTACATGTGTTTGGCATGTTCTAAGCTTGTGCTAGGCCTATGCTCTCTCCCTAAATGGTCATAGCTAGCCTGTGGTCTCACCCTAATATGGTCAAGCTTGGCTAACTGCCATGCTGATTGGTAATCTATGTCCAAATGCCCATGAATCTCAGTCATTGATGTAAAACCAGATAAGCAGGTAACACAATGTGCTTTGCTGGTGTTCTGTGCTTTACTGTTGTTCTGTACTCTGCTGTATCCATGCCTGTTGCCTGCTGGCAATAATAATGCCATTATGGCTTTGTAGCATAATTTTTGCTAAGCTATAGCCCAGCCTGGAAACTGCTTCAAGTTTACCAGGAACAACTCTAACAGCTTTCACACGATAGCTGCACACAACAGCCAGCGTGACATATTGCACTAAGACACTCCACAAGACATCTGGCCTACACCTGCCTGCACCTGCCGGAGCAGCCCTGCATCTCCTGAGATGAGCCCTGGAGGCACACAGATTGACCAGGGAAAGCCAGGACCAGGTCAGAAACTATCTGCCCACCACTTCCCCCAGCAGCCTGTGGAGTGGGAGAAGAATCACAAGTCTCAGTAGCGGCCAGAGCAGTCAGAAAGCCAACCGACAGAACTCTGTGCAAGTGTTTTGGGTACTATCTTAATATTGCTAGCCTCACAAGTTGAGAAATAATATTTTTGAATAAATACCATAAGCTTTCATTTACCTAGCCTTCTGCCTAAGCGGAAAGGATCTTGAGTCCCTCTAGTGGCCAAGTGGGATAACTAACTGCAAGAAACCACCTCTTCCAGTTTAATCGAGTTCAATTGGATTTAATTGTTTATATATATTGATAGTTAACACTAGATCACTTATGTAATGCATTCCATGACCATTGCAATTGAATGAGTTTATTATTAAAATTAGTGGTTGGGATGGAAAAGTTTGAATATCAAAATTAATGAACAATATTAGTTTTGGAAAATAATCTTGCATTAATTAATCAAAACCCCATCCATTACACCAGGTGTCAGATTTCACATTTATCCATTGCATAAGATTCCCATCAGTCCATTCCTACAGTTTGTATAAATTCTCCTGACCTAAGGCAGATTACACAGGGTCACATCCAGATGGGTTTTCAAATTCTCCAGAGAAAGAGACTCTGCAGCCTCTCTGGACAGCCTGTTCCAGTGCTCTGGCACTCTCACAATTAAAAAGTTTCTCCTTGGAACCCCCTATACTCTGGTTTGCAGCCATTACCTCTTGTTTGTAAATCTTATCTTCCCTGTACCTTTTGACCCTTATGGTTTCATAGTTGTGATTTTCAGGCAACATTCAAGGTTCCCCAAAATTTTTAGATTTAAATATACGTTCAGTGCTTTTACATAGCATAACTAGGTCAGCATTTTCAGAATGAGAACACTCTTCAGATTACTGAATGCATTCTGTAAGAGCTACTTAAAAAGTACCACCAGTGCTTCAAGATATACAACCAAACATCTTGAAGGGAAGGAATGAAAATAGCATTGAAATACAGATTTCCAGCAAAAGAGGTGTAACTTAGGGTAGAAAATTGGTGCTAAAAATCTATATGCCAGTTTAATCAGCTATAACAGCTTCACAGGTTTTACTTTAAAGTGATTTTCAGGAGGCAGTTCTCAGAAATTTCACTTTAAACTTTTCAATTACACCCCTCTGCTCACATCCTTTCTATCTCCTGGGGTATTTATTGAGAAGACTATTATCCTAATGTATGCTCAGTAAGAACTAAAAACACAGGAATTGTCATATGGAGTCAGGCTATTGATCTGTCTAGCTGATTCTAATGGTGATTAATCTGTTTTTTCTTAATTGCCTGCAGCAGGATGTTATAAGTTGCCCTATTCTTAAATGAGCAAACAAAGTCTGCTAGCACCCAGCAGTAATAAGGTAACTTTTGCGCATAACTGTGAGTTCATGGAATTTATAATTTTTAAAAGCATAACATAATATTTCTTTTATTGAAATTTTAATTTGTCTTTCTGTGGTAAAAGTCATAATTTATTCTCACCACTTATTATAGTGTCAGGTCTTCACCAAAGTTTAAGAGGCTTGAGTGAATTGATTGATGAGAAGCTCAACATGAATTGGTAGTGCACTCATGCAGTCCAGAAGGCAAATTGTATCCTACGCTGCATTGAGGAGACTGCAGCCAGCAGATCAAGAAAGGTGATTCTGCCCTTTTATTGTGCTCTGGTAAGAATACTGTGTCCAGTTCTGTTGTCTCCATCATAAGAAGAACACAGAGTGAAGACAGGCTGAGGGAGTTGGGCTGTTCAGCCTAGAGAAGAGAGGACTTCAGGGAGACCTTAGAGCTGCCTTGTAATACCTGAAGGGATCCTCCAGGAAGGCTGAAAAGGGACTTTTCAGAAGGTTGTCTAGGAATAGGACAAGGGGGAATGGTTTGAAGCTGAAGGAAAGCAGGGTTAGGCTGGATCTTAAGTTCTCTCTATCATTTTCCAAAAGTCCTGTCAGTCTGATGAAGTCCCCACTGACTGGAAAAGGGGAAACATAACCCCCATTTTCAAAAAGGGTAGGAAGCAAGAGCCAGGGAACTATAGACCAGTCAGTCTTACCTCTGTGCCAGGTAAGATCATAGAGCAGATCCTCCTGTAGGCACTACTGAGACAGGAGAATAGAAAAGAGGTGATTGGGTGCAATCAGCATGGGTTCACCAAGGGCAGATCCTGCCTAACAAACCTGGTGGCCTTCTATGAGCAGGTCACAACATTAATAGATGAGGGGCGAGCAACTGATGTCATTTGCCTGGAGCTGAGCAAAGCCTTTGACGTTGTCCCGCACCACATCCTGGTCTCCAAGCTGGTGAAATATGGGTTTGATGGGTGGACCACCAGATGGATAAAGAACTGGCTTGATGGCTACACCCAAAGAGTGGCTGCCATTGGGTCCATGTCCAAGTGGAGGCCAGTGACAAGTGGAGTCCCTCAGGGATCAGTCCTGGGACCAGTCTTGTTCAAGATCTCTGTGGGCGACACGGCCAGAGGCATTAAGTGCACCCTCAGCAAGTTTGCTGTTGACACCAAGCTGTGTGGTACAGCAGACATGCTGGAGGGCAGGGATGCCATCCTGAGGGACCTGGACAGGCTGGAGAGGTGGGCGCAAGCCAACATCATAAGATTCAACAAGAGACAACATCATAAGGTTCAACAAGGTCCTGCATCTGGGTCCAGGCAATCCCAAGCACAAATACAGGCTGGGCAGTGACTGGATGGAGAGTAGCCCTGAGGAGAGGGACTTGGGAGGGCTTGTGGATGAGAAGCTCAACATGAGCCAGCAGTGTGCACTTGCAGCCCAGAAAGCCAAGCAGATCCTGGGCTGCATCAGGAGAAGTGTGGCCAGCAGGTCGAGGGAGGTGATTCTTCCCCTCTACTCTGCCCTGGTGAGAGCCCACCTGGGGTATTGTGTCCAGTTTTGGAGGCCCTATTACAAGAGGGATGTGGACATGCTGGAGCGTGTCCAGAGAAGGGCCACGAGGATGATCAGAGGGCTGGAGCACCTCTCCTGTGAGGACAGACTGAAAGAGTTGGGGTTGTACAGTTTGGAGAAGAGTAGGCTCTGAGGTGACCTTATTGTGGCTTTTCAGTATCTGAAGGGGGCTTACACAAAAGCTAGGGAGGGATTTTTTAGGCTCTCAGGTAGTGACAGGCCTAGGGGGAAATGGAGCAACATGGAGGTGGGGAGATTCAGTTTGGATGTGAGGAGGAAGTTCTTCACCATGAGAGTGGTGAGGCCCTGGAACAGGTTGCCGGGAAGGGTGGTTTGGGCCACTTCCCCGGAGGTGTTTAAGGCCAGGTTGGATGAGGCTCTGTCCAGCCTAATCTAGGATAGGGTGTCTGTGCCCATGGCAGGGGGGTTGGAACTAGATGATCTTTGTGGTCCCTTCCAACCCTGACTGATTCTATGGTTCATCAGTATGAGGGTGGTGAGACTCTGAAACAGGCTGCTCAGGAAGGTTGTGGATGCTTCCTCCCTGTGAATGTTTAAGGCCAGTTTGGGAAAGTCCTTGAACAGCTGAGTGTCACTGAGAGGTGTCCCTACCTCTCAGCTGAAGTTGGAGTAGATGATCTCTAAAATCCCTTCCAACCTAAGCCATTCTATGATTCTAATCTTACCTGAAATTACATCTTAAATATATTTTTAAAAAGCACCAAATTTTCTCTCTTAGTAACAAGAACTGTTTACATTTGAAATGAACTATCTGTAAGGCATATACACTATGGAAGGATAATTATCTTACTGTTACTTGACAACAAACTCCTTCCTAGCAGTCGGTGACAATTCTGCTATCAGAGACAGAGTTCTAATCTTATTTGTTAGCTTTGTTCTCATAATATCCCAAATAATGTGGTATGCAAAAGACGCCACTTTAAGGGAAATGCCAAGACTAGATTTTGGGATTAGACATATGATTTTTTATAATGATAAATAGAGAGGATGGTATTTGCCATGGCATTAAGATGTCACAATATTGACAGATTAAGCACAGAGGATCTTAATTTGTCCTTTACAATGTGGAGTTTTATTGTTTTCAAAATAATACTCAAAAGAATTGCTTTTAGCAAAAACCTGAAAAGTGCTTTCAGTGAGTAGATAGCAACAATTATGTGAGATTCTTACTAAATTAGTGAGGAAAAAATAGTACTTGCAATTTCTTGTACTCTTTTTAGTACATCAAACCCCTGGCAACCTGTCATCTGGCAGAATTAAGTGTGGGATCACAGTGGTATTGTGACTAGCACACAAAAATACCAGACACCAGCTAAACATTTGCAGAGTGGCACATAGTCTGTTGCATTGAATAACATGCTGCTTGAGATGATGAAATTTTCAAAATAGTGGCATTTGTGTCCAGAGTAGAACAGATCAGCTCTTTAAACTAATTTTATTCTCAGTGAAGAAGATAATAGACAAATTCTGGTCCTCCTAGAGCACACACAAGCATTTTTGTTGCTGCTCTGGTATTTACATGCAACAAAATAACTGTATTTGCAGTGGTGTAATAAAGACATCACTCATCAACCTAGGTCCTGTTAAGGTGTTAAACTGCACTCCATTTTAGTATGACTGATAGGGGATGTGGAAAGCAAGATAAGATAAAGCATAAGAGCATGTAATGACAGTTTAAAGGTCAGCACTTAATTGAATGTTAGATAAGGAGAAATAGCTTCCTTCTTTGACATGGAGATGTTTCTTTGTCCGTTTACATTGTATGTCTGGAAATTTTAGACTTGGCACTATCTTTTAAGAGCTGAATCCCTTTATTTGCAGGATTGATGGTTTAATGAGTATGTGTGACCTTTAAAAATGAATGATTGTACAAAATTAGTTGTTTGAGTAATCAATTTTGAGCATAAAAACTTTGTCAGAGAAAGTACTGTGGAGCCTTGTCAAACACAGTAGTCTACAAAGGTTGTATTCAAATTCAGATACGCCAAAGAGCACATTTGCAGCCACTTTAAAAGACTGGAAGAAATTTAAAGACTAAGGCCAGGCCCTGATTTTATTGATTATTCTCTTGAAAAAATCAAGCAAATTAAAAGTTTTGTCATTAGGGAGTGTTTTTCATTTTATAGCTAAAAAGGTATTTTATAGCCTTAAATCACCCTTGTACAGTCATAATGATTTGCTGTTGGAGCTTCACGTGGAATACCAGAAAAGCATAGAATTCCTCAATACTAGAGTTGGCTGTGAGTATGATTTCAGGTCCTCAGCTTAAGTCTTTAGTAGCAAACCTATCAAGAATGCAGATTTACTGCAAGTATTGAAAGGAGTGCACACTGCTCATGCAACATTGCATCAGCAGCAATGTCATTGTAGTCCTAAATGTGTAAGGACATAGCTGAACGCATTTTTGTTGTAGTCAACAAAGACTTTTCACAACTGTCTGAAATCTCTCCTAGATTACTGGCCCAGGAGACTGGGACAGGCATCCTGTCCCATCTCATGCCATTGTTCTTGCAGCCACATTCACCTGGTAATTCATTTGTTTCCTGCTCCAGCACCCCTGGGGCTGTCTATTCAGAAGTTCTGCTCCTGTAGCTGCTTGAAACTTTTTAATATTTTTTTTTCTGTTGATATTTGTGTCCCAACACTTTTAACCACTGTACTGCATGCATGAGTTTGTATGTTGTTGCTGGCCAGTCTTCTACAGGACTTAATTTTACCTCAGCATTCTTTCTTACATTTACTGGAAATTCCATATTATATAAATCTTAATCGTGAATATGCCGTTTATGTCTTGCTTTCATCCTGTCACTGCCTACATATACCCAACCCTCTTCCTCTTCCATCACTTGGAGTAGCTGAGACTCCATTTTATATCAGAGGTTATGTACAGAGCCCCAAATATTCAAACAATACTTCACATTGCTTCAATTCATCTTAATACAGTCCTCGAACTGCTATTCTTCCCATGCAAAACTTCTGGTAGTGCCCCATTTTCTATTACAAGCAGGGTTATCCAAACTAATTCAAAGATGCATCTGTTCTTTCTTAAGCAGCATTCAAAGTGAGTGGAAAATTCAAAACCAGGAGAGAAGTGCATAATGTTCAGCTTTCCCAATATGGAATATCCATGTGTTCACACATGGAATGTTTGTATAAGCAGATATATGTGTGTGTCAGCTATTTAATAAATAGTGGATCGTGAATGCAACACAAAAGGTGACAAATCTTGCATTGAATTACACAGCAGACCTTCCAAGGAGAAGCAAACAATTAAGAAACTACTTCTGTTATTATTGTAGTGAAGTGAGACCTTTTGGGTTTGTTTTTATTCTCTTCAATTTTTATGGCTTGTGTCTTAAAGTGACTACAGTTTATAAGTTACAGTTTGACAAATCAGGAGCTTCTTTCTGTCTGATATTTTGTCCTTAGTCTGGACAGGGATTTTACCTGTATTCTGTATCAGCAGTGATTCAAAATTTGGCTGATATGAATTAGAATCTGAAGAAACTGGGGTTGTTTAGTCTGGGGAAGAGGAGGCTGAGGGAAGACCTTATTGCTAACTACAACTCCCTGAAAGGAACTTGAGGTGAGGTGGGAGTTGATTTCTTCTTCCTCTCATTAGGTGACAGGATAAGAGGAAATGGTCTGAAATTGTGCTGGGGAGGTTTAGATTGGAGATTACAAAAATTTTCTTTGCTGCAAGAGTGATCAGGCATTTGAACAGGGTGCCCAAGACAGGTGGTGGAGTCATCATCCATGAAGGTGTTCAAGAAAAGTGTGAACATGGCACTTTGGAACATGGTTTAATGACCATGATAATGTGAGTCAATGATTGGACTAAATCTTAGAGATCTTTCCCAACCAAAACAATTCTATGTATATGTATCTATGCTGGTAGATAGTAGCTGAACATGAGCCAGCAGTGTGCCCAGGTGGCCATGAGAGCCAGTGGCATCCTGGCCTGGATCAGGAACAGTGTGACCAGCAGGACCAGGGAGGTTATCCTTCCCCTGTACTTGGCACTGTTCAGGCCACATCTTGAGAACTGTGTCCAGTTCTGGTCCCCTCAATTCAAGAGAGATATTGAGGTACTGGAATGTGTCCAGGGAAGGGTGACGAAGCTGGTGAGGGGCCTGGATCACAAGCCTTACGAGGAGAGGCTGAGGGAGCTGGGGTTATTTAGCCTGGAGAAGAGGAGGCTCAGGGGTGACCTCATTGCAGTCTACAACTACCTGAAGGGAGGTTGTAGCCAGGTGGGGGTTGATCTCTTCTCCCAGGCAACCAGCAAAAGAATTAGGGGGCACAGTCTCAAGGTGTGCTGGGAGAGGTATAGGCTGGATATTAGGAGGAAGTTCTTCACAGAGAGAGTGATTTGCCATTGGAATGGGCTGCCCAGGGAGGTGGTGGAGTTGCTGTCCCTGGAGGTGTTCAAGAAAAGACTGTATGGGACAGTTAGTGCCATGGTCTAGTTGATTAGATAGGGCTGGGTGATAGGTTGGACTGGATGATCTTGGAGGTCTCTTCCAACCTGGCCGATTCTATGATTCTGTGTAATTCTATGACTTAGGAAATACTCCATAAGCATGCACTCTTCTAAACAGGAAGAATAGCCACAAGTAGGTTCTACCAACCTGGTTAAGGCATATACATTATATTTAAAAAAAAAAAAAATAAAAAAATTCTTACAAGATTTGGGCGTAGAAGGGATCTGAGATGAGCCCACATCTACTTAGACTCTGACCCATTATTCTGCACATGACTAAAGCAAAGTGAGAATCCCTATGCTACTGTAGCTGGAAAGGCATCTCTGTTCTACAACTTGCTGTTTTGAAACTGATGTATCAGATTAATATAAGGGTGTGTTTGTCTATGGAAAGCTTATTTGGACTGTCATTTAGAAATGTCTTCTGTTTATGTCATTTACCTGTCCTGTTTGCTCTCTAAGGTTTCTGTATTTAGGATGGGAATATTTATGTAGTTAGCTTTACAGAAAAACAATATTAATACAATTCTATAAAATTCTCTCAATGCCTTCTAGAATAATCTGTTTGTAAACATATAGGATTTCTTGTGGGCGGTGCTGGTACTTGTCAGTAAGACAATACTCTTACTCACATGACCTTACAAATAATGTGGCTGTCTCAAAATCATTAACCATTCTGATCTGGAATACAGACTGTCATATTCCATGCTTCATAAAATAGCTAAAACCTCATATTGCCAAACTGGGATTGGCAAACATTTCCAACATTGTGTTCACCTGGGAAGAAGTGGTGCCCTGCTAGCATGAATCCAACATCATGATCACTGTTGGTAAAAAGTTGTAAATAGTTGTAACAGTATGGGTGGGATTTATTTATTTTTCAAAATTAACATTTTTAAAAAATATTAATATATTTAATCTCACTGTATTACTTATTTTTAATCAGGTTCTTTGCACAGTCATGAGAAACATTACACAGAGGGAAAATGGAATCTAGAACACTTTAAAAGTAACAATGTAACAAACATTAAACTGTTAGAACTGGAAAGAGGTCCTTGCAGTCAATTATACTGCATGCTCCCTAGAGGGACTCGAGAGGCTTCTTTCTGCTTAAGGCAGAAGGCACTTGGATTCCATTAGAGAAAAGCTTTAAATACTTACTTACAAAATATTATCTTCAGATTCCTAGAGCTAAACTATAGTTTCTAGACAGTACCCAAACATTTGCAGGCAGTTCTGTTGGTGTCTTAATAGCCGTTAAGATTTCTGGATCTTCCCAGGTACAAACAGGGTGCTGGGAGAGTGGCAGCTGATCTCTGACTTGATCCTGGTTCCTCTTTGACTCCAGACTTGACATGCAGGTTTGCAGAGGTGCAGGCAGGATGTCTTGCAGATATGCAGACAGGCACAATGTTGGTGGCACTTCTTGCCGTGTCATGAGGCACTTAATGCCTTCTCCTGATAAACTTGAGACACTTAAGTTTCCAGGTAGACAAACCCAAAGCATCAAGACTTGTTATTATGCAGCAAAGCTACCTTGGAACTTAGCAGACATAATGCTGCAAAGCAAATAAGGCAAGAGCATGGCAAGATACAACAGCAGAGAGCAATGAGGCAGAAGCATGAAAAGGTAGAAGCAGAGAGAGAGCACATTGTATTTGCCTGTTCATCTCCTTTTATCAGTTCAGCTCAAGACTAATGGCCCTTTGGCCACAAAGGTTACCCTATCAGAATGGCAGTTTGACAAACTTCGCCATATTAGGTGAGCTAGGGCTTACTTTTACCCTTTTAGGGCAGAACACAAGTATACAAACACACAACTTTGGAAAGAGAGAAGGAAACTCAATGGCACCAAGCCTTTGTCTTCCTTTCCTGTGGTTGCTTCACCCAACAGCAGAAGGAAGGAGAGCAGAAAATGTGTCTGTGCAAGCCAGGACATGTTTAGGCCAATTTTGGCCTTCCATGACAGTAATGTTTGGAAAAAAACAAGAATTGCTGTGTATTTATATATGTTGTGGGCAAGTGTTGTGTAGCTTTAAAGAGAGATTTCATTTTTCTTAAGGTTCTCACTGAAGAAAGGCTGCTACATTTCTAAGGGCCCTGGTCAGTGTCATCCTGAGAAGCTCCACTTACTCCCTTATAATACCTTTTCTGTTACTGGTCCTCTAATAAGAGTGTCTGTAAGTGTTTAAATTAGAGTGAGTTTGGGATAGTTGTTTTTTATTGTTATGCATCCACCATAAAATCTGATTTTCCTTGCACACTGGAGGTTTTTAAACAACTTATGTTTGGTGTAGCAGGTTTTGACTACCATGGAACTCTTACTATATCTAATAGGAACAAAGTTGAGAGACTTAATCACACTGTTAATCTTTGCCTGAAAATAAAGTGTTTCTTTTCCATGCTTTAGTAGTGCACATCTTTGCCCCCAAAAAATGCTTCCTTACCTGTTTTCTTGAGGAAGTCTAGGCGTATTTTTCACCACTACTATTATATCTCTGCCAGCCTGCACACTAGGTTTGTGTTCTTTATTTCTTACAGTGTTATCTCATAGAAATTTGATTTAGGTAGCATTTATTATCCTGGGTGCTATTAGAGCAGGACTGGTTTTGTCAGACATTAAGACCAAATTACAATATATGTTTGACATAGTCATAAAAGAGAATAACTCATTTCTAATTTTTTTTTCTCTCAGACACCTGAGGAGCTAGAAGATGTGTCTGACCTTGAAGAAGACCATGATGCACGTAGTCGCACAAGTATTCAGACCGAAGGGAAAACTGACAGGGTATGTCTTATCCAAATTTATTTTAAAAGCAATTTCACACAGGATCACAAAACGTTAGGGGTTGGAAATCATCTCAAAAGGTCAGCCAGTCCAACTCCCCTGCCAGTCCAACTCCCCTGCCAGGATCACCTAGGGCAGATCACACAGGAAGACATCCAGGTGAATTTTTAATGTCTCCAGTGAAGGAGACTCCATAGCCTCTCTGGGAAGCCTGCTGCCAGTCTCTGTCACCCTCACAGTATAAAAGTTTTTCCTTATGTTCATGTGGAACCTCCTGTGCTCTGGCTTGCACCTGTTGCCCCTTGTCCTATCCCTGGACATCGTTAAGAGTGAGAAGATCCTGGCTCCATCTTTCTGACACTCACCTTTCACATCTTTATAAACATGAATGAAGTCACCCCTGTCTTCTCCAAGCTAAAGGGACCCAGCAGCCTCAGCCTTTCCTGATAAGGAGGATGTTCCACTCTCTTCAACATCTTTATGGCTCTGTATGGACTCTTTCAAGCAGTTCCCCTGAGGGGCCCATAACTGGACACAATATTCCAGATGCAGCCTCACCAGGGCAGATTAGAGGAGGAGGAGAACCTCTTCTGACCTGATATCCACACTCCTTCTAATTTATCCCAGGATGCCATTAGCCTTCTTGTCCACAAAGGCACATTGTTGGCTCATGGTCATGCTGTTGTCCATTAAGACTCCCAGGTCCTGACGCTTCTTTCCAACAGATCGGACCCCAACCTGTAGCGGTCCATGGCAGTGTTCTTTCCCAGATGCAAGACTCTACACATGTTCTTGTTGTATTTGATGAGGAGAAAAGTGCTGTTATGTTATTGTTCCTTTGAAGCCACTTGAAACTCCTGCAGTGAATCATTAAAATGTGGTTCAGCTATTAATAGATTTATAAAAATGTGCAGAGGGCATAAAGCTGATGCGTGTGACTTGAAAGAGAAAGAGACAGTGCAATTAAGTTGTGAATACTTGGTGAATGTATAAATTAGCCAGAAAAAGTCTGTACTCACTGAGTGAAATTCAAGCAGGTCACAGTTCCATGTGTATGGCTTGGTGTTACATTACTAAAGAATTTTGTCTGAGTCTTACTGAAGCTTGAAGTGTGTGTTAACCAAAAAACTTCTACATACAAGGAAGTTCGCATGCACCAAAGAAAAAGAGTTGTCTGGGATCACAGCCATTGCAGCACATGAGTCACAAACTTCTGCTGTGTGTATGTGTGAACCTATTCTATAGTGATTGTTTAACAAGAGAATGCATGAAGTGTGAAAAATTTAACAAGGTATAGGACAGTTTCTGAGTTTCTGAAACTTCCATATATGGTTTTCCTGTTATGTCATCATTTAATCTGAGCACCTCACTGCATTTTTTTCCCAATTTAAACATTTTTAAGACCCTGAAGATGTTTTTGTGATAGCAAACTGTTTCCTAGTACAGAGTGATGTATTTAGCAAATGTTGTTCTTACTTATGTTGTAATTTTAAGTGGTGTTTCAGCAAAAATACATCAAGAGGACCATAGCCAGCAGGTCAAGAGAGGTGATTCTGCCCCTTACTCTGCTCTGGTGAGACCCCACCTCAAATATTGCATTCTGTTCTGGTGTCCCCATCATAAGAAGGACATGGCTGTTGGATTGAGTCCAGAAGAGGGTCACAAAGATGATCCAAGGACTGTGTATTAGTTTAGTTGGCCCCCCTGAGCCCAAAAGCTCAATAAATAGACTTAATTTGATTTGGAAGTAAAAAAAAAAAAAAGTTTAACAATAAATAGAAGGTATTTTAGATAAGGGGAATTACAGAGGATATGGGGAAGGGAAAACAAGATACAAAATATAGGTATGCAGCCAGTAGATGAAGCTGAATCCAGATGGTGAAGTTAAATTGGTGGTGGATACAGGATGAGGAAAAGAAGTTCTAGAGGTGGTTGCTCTCCCCATGTGTTTGCTGGAGACCACGTGGTAATAGCAGGGAAAGCAGGATGCAGCTATCTCATGAAGAAGCAGGACCAAGAAATGGGGAATAGGAAGTTCATCTCCCTTTTATGAAGAGTCCAGGCAGGAAGTGGGAGGGGCTAAACACGACACCTGGGGGGCAGGTCAGACCACCCCCAGGGAAGAGTCAGGACCACCTGGAGTCGTGTTCAGCCTTGACCCTAGGAGGAGTTAGCCCTTTACAGGCTGGAGCACCTTGGCTATGATAATAGGCTGAGGGAGCTGGGGTTGTTCAGTCTAGAGAAGAGAAAGCTCTAGAAGCACCTTAGAGGTACCTTGTAATACCTGAAAGGATCTTCCAGGAAGGCTGGAGAGGGACTTTTCATAAGGGTCTCTAGAGACAGGACGAGGGGGAATGGTTTCCAGCTGAGGGAGAGTAGTTTCACATTGGATCTTAGAAAGAAGTTCTTCAGTACAAGGGTGGTGAGACAGGAATAGGTTGTCTAGGGAGGTTGTGGATACCTCCTACTTGGAAATGTTTCAAGGCCAGGTTGGATGAGGCCTTGAGCAACTGAATCTAGTAGAGAGGTTTCTCTGCCCATGGTGGGGAGGTTACAGTAGGTGATCTCTAAGATTCTTTCCAACTTCAGCCATTGTATGATTCTATGATTCTATGCAGGTCTTCTACCTCTCAGATAAACCAGGATTACTTCCTTAAATGGAGTGTTTTTTGAAAGAAAACAGTAAATAACTCAGACTTAACAGATGACTACACAAAGCAAGCGAAGTGAAGACTGTTGTAGGTAAGGAGCTTGCTATCAGGAATCATAGAATGGTTTAGGTTCAAGGGACTTTAAAGACCATCCAGTTCCAACCACCCACCATAGGCAAGGACACCTCCCACCATAGGTCCCTCAAGGCCTTGTCCGACCTGGCCTTGAACACCTCGAGGGACAGAGCATCTACTGCCTCCCTGGAGGCATAGATTCTTGCTGTGGAGAGGTATCTCTGGGATATGCACATCCCACTCACAATTTATAACCTACATTGTCAGTGAATTCTTTGAGGAGGTGGAGGGGACCATTACTTTGGTTAATATATCTGAAAAAAACAGTATTTTAACAGTATAGGGATGTAAATTTCTGTTTTTTTTTTTCCATTTCACCCCTAGATGCCACAATTATTGTAAGTGTTCCTTTTGGTGAATCTAGATAGCAGTCATTGCTTAAAGTCTTGTTCTATATCTTCACTTGGGAACAGTATTTGTAGATTTCAGATGATGCTATGAGGTTCATAAATGGCACAGTACCTCCACAATTAACAGAAAACTCAGGCTTTGACTAAATTGAATAAATTCCTTCTCAGTGTAAATCCACCTATTAACAGAATCCTTTACATATGTTATTCCAAATAAATATTTGAACAAATCTATTTGCTGCTGCAGCAAATGTGGACAATGATTTAAGAGCTCTTTGTTTGGACTGATACTGAATATTGATATTTGAATATTTATACCTAGACCCTATTTATTGACATGAAAAGTGTATAGATAATATAGATTTGAAGGTTAAGACAAGGATTGTCTAGTCTGTTGTTCTGCAGCCAATTTCTGTGCTGTTGTGAGGGTTTTGCACGCAATGGTAGCACCAAGAATGATTTGTTCAAGAAGCAGTATGGCAAGACTGCAAAGTGACTTTTTTCTTCCTCCTTGAGTTCTGTCACTTGGGCATTTCCAACATTGCAATTAGATTTTATTTATATGTATCCATCTAAATCCTGATTCTGCATAACAGCACTCCTTATTCCTCCTGCTTTGCCAAGAGTGCTGTATTTCTTCTTATGTCACGTCTTTCACTGCTCCAACAGGAAAACTAATGCCTGTGAATGTGCCTTTTTGTTTTCTTCCTGTAACATACAAAGCACGTAAAACCAGATGTGATGCATATATGCAGCTTGCAACAAAACCTATGTCTGTATTAGTAATATAACAGAGCTATGAGAATGATTGTGTGACTTGAATATCTCTCCTATGAAGAAAGACTGAGAAACCTGGAGCTGTTTAGTCTGGAGAAGAGAAGGCTGAGAGGGGATCTGATCAATATCTATAAATATATGAGAGTTGGGTGTCAAGGTTAAGATGCCAGTCTGTTTTTGGTAGTACACAGTGGTAGGACAGGGAAAAACAGGTACAAGCTGGAACACAGGAGGTTCCACCTTAGTATGAGGTGAGGATGCTGGAGCCCTAGAGCAGGCTACCCCGACAGATTGTGGAGTCTCCTTCTCTGGAGACTTTTCAAGGCCCATCTTAGTGCATTTCTGTGTGACCTGCCCAAGGTGATCTTGCTTTGGCAGGAGGGTTGGACTTGACGATCTCTGGAGGTCTCTTTCAACCACTAACATTCTGTGATTCTGTGATCTTTAGAATCTATCTAGATAGAGTTAGTGGTGAGATAGGAGGACTGAGGTTTGACCCTGTATTTATGTTCCTGACTCTGCAAGTGTATGGGCAATCTTGGAAATGTTACTTCATTGATCCTTCCCTCAGATAATTCTGGTTATGACATTGCCCCACACTGTGGGATGTAGGTTTGTCTGGACAATGTGCTGTGAGGTCTCTCAGCAATTAAGATTGGTAGCAGATCCCTAGGACCAGATCTTTATCTGCATCTTTACCTGCTGTGAACAGGTATTCCTTGTGGATCAGCACAGCTTTTCTCACTTGAAAGTTGTATCTTCTTCTGGTTGTTGTGTCTAATTTGTGTAGTTACTCTGCAAATGTATCACACAGTAATTTTGCTTGAGAAAATGTATGCCGTAATGATCAGTGTAATTCCACTGAGGTGGTTACTAGCTTATCATACAATTTTGTGTTGAAAAGAACATCAAATAAGTTTTTTTTTTTCAATTAATGTTTAGACTTCAAAGGCAATGTACATTGTGAAGATTGGACAACATTTATTTTATGTGTTTTAAGTTACTAAGTTAATGAAGAGAACAGCTTAGCTTAATTTCAAAGTTATGGCTACCGTTTAGGTGTTTGTACTGAAGAAGATGCAACATTTTTAAACTCATAATCCACTTAGAGATGACAGGAGCAGAAATGCTTTCAGGCAACCACTTACTCACATTTTTTCCTCAGAGTTCCATGGACAGTTTAGTGAATATATAGACAAAAAATGTATGAGAACTAGATCTTTCATACAGATTTCTTGTCTGCTATATTTTTATGATTGCAGGCCAATGAAGAGTTGAATTAATGTGCAGTACTGTGAATAAGAAATAGCCCTGCTGAACTATTTTACTGTCTTATTTATATTTGCATCTTAAATACAGGAATCACAGAATGTTAGTGGTTGAAAGAGACTTCCAGAGATCATCAAGTCCAACTCCCCTTCCAAAGCAGGATCTCTTAGGGCAGGTCACACAGGAACACATCCAGGCAGTTTTGAAAGTCTCCAGAGAATGAGACTCCACAAACTCTGGGCAGCATGTTCCCATCATTAATGTGTGTATAAAAGTGTATTTAGCCTTGAAAAGGTGGCCATATAAATATCCTCACAGACTCTCTAAGAAGAGAGCAGACACCATGAACAGCTATTGATATTTGCATAAAAACGTAATTACAAGGGAAGTTAATCTGCCATCAAATTACCTGGCTGTTCTTACTAAAGCAACAAATATTTTACATCTAAGTTCCTACATTAGTTTTTGTGCTGGCATACATTAACAGGAAGCATGTGCTATTTTGTTAACTAAAAACCTAATTTTAAACTAGTTTATAGGTTTAATTTTTATCAAAGCCACACACAAGCTCTAAATCTA
>VWZI01020614.1:99996-180304 GCA_013396835.1 Psilopogon haemacephalus | reverse complement strand
ATATATCTCATCATGTCCCATAGATTTATGTATATTGAGGTTCCTCAAGTGGTGCTGAACTTGATCTTCCCTTACAGTGGGAGGGACTTTGCCCCTCTGGTCCACAACTAGTTGTCCATCAACTCAAGAGAGGGACAGAGCATGTTTGCCAGTGGAGACCTAGGCAAAAAAAAATGTCTAGAGAAAAATTTACCATCCCAACAGCCCTGGTCAGGCAACAGAACTTTTGCCCTCCCTTAAGAGCTATTCAGCTGATGCAGAGCAATTCTGTATAGTGGGTTCAACTAGCTGTAAACACCTTACTAGCATCCAGAGGGCATAGCACAGACATCTAAATACAAGTGTTTGAATATCAGGCTTGATTTGTAAATTCATTAATTTAAGATGGGATAAAGCCCACTGCAGTTGCTTTATGTAGATGAAGTTAAATATAAACCTTTGCTGATCTGGCAGTGATTACCATAATGTGAATTTGCAAAGTAAACATATTTTTACTGACAGTTATAAAAATAACACTTCACAAAATATGCCACCTTCACAGTTTGTCAGCATTTCCCTTTACCTTTTATGAATTTGACTTTTCTCAGTGACTTTTGTATCATTAGAGTAATTTCATTTCAAATTAAATCACATTCTGCTTTGCATGCACCGGCCTAAATACATTTTTAACGAAATATTGCAAATCAGATAAAACATTTATACTTCAGGCAAATTAATTCTTCTTGACATATTTTTTACAAGATATATATCATGATTTGGGCAAGAATAGGAAATTTGACATCACGATTTCAGTTCTTCCTGCACACTGAAATAGGCTGAACAATTTTTTTAGGAGTCATGATCAGTACTGGGTCAAAACATTCTTTTTCCACTTGGTTTTAAGTCTGTTTGGGAGGTTAGACCCTTTTTTAGTTTTTTTTTTTTTAAATCAGCAAAAGACAGTGCTGTCAAATTTGGAAGTCTAAAAATTCAAACTATGTGAAATAGTTCTGGCAACCTGAGACCCTCTTTACTTTTCATTGAGTAATTTCTAGCTCCACTAGATTTAAATACATGTGCCTGAGATTTAAATACCCATGCCTGTGTATAGATGTTGGAAAGAAAAACTAAGCTCTGTAAATCGCCTGTAGGTACAGCAAAAATATTAAGGATGTTAGTGCCAGCCACATATCTCAGCCACAATATTGACTTTGCTTCTAGATTTACAGAGGCAAGCATCTTGTAACTCTTCCTCTTGGATGGATTGGGATAGGATTCTGACAGTCTTCCCTCATTAAGGTGTACAGCAGATGTGACATGTTAACGTAATTACTGCAGTGGAAACACAGAAAGGTGCCAGAGGGGAATCTGTTTTCTTCTTTCATACTCACATGTTAGGGAAGGAAAAAAAAAAAAAATTAATGTTTTGACTGGACCAGAAAAAAAAACATTTCTGGAAATTGTACCTTCTTTTAAAAAAAATCCCTTTTTAAATTCTTCTTGTGTGGTTTTGGATAAGTGACCAGCGTGATACAGCTTTACGTGTGACGAATAAAACTGTTTTGAGACAGGACTTAGTTCTCGTAATAATACTGTATCTTTTCTTGGGCAGCCAACTATCATTCCCAAGGGGTTCTGAGGTATTTTCAGTTTCTGCAGTTGGTTCAACAATGGATGGGAAGAAAATTCTCAATGCTTACTGAAATCCTATAAGGAAATGCATAACAAGAATAGCTAATGTCCCTGGAAAGGATGTGACTGCAAACGCTGGGACATATTTCTCTGTGTGTGGTTTCCAGTGTCTGGAATCACAATTCCCAACTGCCAGATCACTCTCTCCTCACAACCTCTACAGAGCCCAGCTCCTCCCAGCATCTTCCTCAGCTGTCTTCCACATCCAAATCACTCCCAGAAACTACTGGCAACTTGCACTTTAGAGGCACCAGGATGCTAAAGAACAGATAATTTTTTGTGAACAGAATTTTCTTTGTCTTGAAGGAATGACGCTTCCAGCAGTAAAAACACACTTCCAGTCTGCACAAGTAGTGATGTTCCCAAATGGGATAGGTGGCGGCTGTCCCGTTTGCTTACGCATTGTTTTGATTGACCACCACTCAGAAGGTACAGAAACTTCACAGAACTGTGATTGTCTGCTGATTCGTTTTGCAGCATCATCTAAACTCCTTCCCAGTGTATGTATTTATTCCCTGTTATATGCAACTATAACACCTTTTGCTGAAAAACAGTTTCTGAATGAGAATCTTGTTCTATCCGCTTAATGAGTGTGAGACTGAAACATAATTTTTCAATTATTCTATGTTATATTCTTGCATGTGTCATTTTTGTCTTCCAGAAAGCTGTTTTCATGGTATGTGTGGAAGACCTATCCAATCAAAATCACTGCAGTATTGTAGAAATTAACTCTGCAGCTAGTGAATTTAATTAGAATAATAACTTTTTTCTCAAATTGGAAATTCCCCTGAAAAGTCTATAGCAAACATTGCCACTTATATTCTAGGCTACTTTAAAATAGCTATAATTTCCTTTTCTGTCTCCTGTGGAGTTTTCATAAGCACTAGAAAACTCTTGGCTGAATCCTATTTTCCTTATTTCAAGGTTTAGTCTGGGTCTTACTGAAATTACCAGGAATGCTTGCATGAGTAAGGCAGGAAACATTTTATGCTATCCCCACAAACTATGCGATAGGGAAATTTGTCAGCCAGGCTTTCCAGGAATTATTGCATTGATTTATCTTTGGTGTGGTATGTCTCAACAAGATTTCTTCAAACACTTCATCCTTAAAGTTATTTCCCTTTAAGATATTCCTGACATCTGCAGCTTTTATAGCTCAAAGCACTGGAAGGTTGCTCCTCAGATGGTCATTACTTCACAAACAGTCATGGTTTTGACAGTCATGGAATATGCACTGCAAAATCCCAAATCTCTGCATTACAGTCTGAAATCTTTCTTTCAGAGAATGATTCTTCTGACTTTCTCCAACACTTTCTTCTTTCGTTTTGCATAGTTTCTTGTCATGCTTTCTGGAGCCATAAAGAACTTCTTTATACCTTCCCATGAGCTCCCTACATATCATGCTTATGAATGTGTTATCTTCTCTGTCTGTTCTCCTCAAAATTTCTCTTCCATGTTAAAAGTGGAGGATAAAGACTAAGAATATCTCCTTGTCCCCGTAATTCCAGGGTAAGTCCTGCATGGCACTGACAGTCACAGTTTGTCCAGGAGAGCTGCAGTGTGACAGATAAGAAAGGCATGTGGGCTCCAGAGAGAACCTCAATGGGAGGTCCAGTGCAGCTCTAAGCACCAGGAGAAAAGTGTCTGGTATATGTCACATGCAGACTGACTGAAAAACAAGGAGATATCCTAATTCCACAGTGAGTTCAACCCTTTATCCATTACAGACCTTATAACTTCAAAAGGTTCCTGTTCTAATTTGGAACCTTCTCCAGTAAGACCACAGTGACATTCATCCTGAGCTGCAAAGGGAGAACTTTTGAAAGCTCAGACTTGGCAGCTTTGTCTGGAAAAGCTTTGCTGCTGCCATAATGCCCTAAGAGAATGATGGGGGAAATGTAGGCTGCTAAAAATTAAAAGGATGAATAACATAAACAAACTGATTAAATTATGGCTCTAGGGTAGCTTGTGTCCCATTAAAATGAATGGATTCTGCAAGCTGAGAAAAGGAAATTAGAGTTGGCTAACAAAAAAAGCAACCAACCAACCAAACAAACAAATAAACAACAACAACAAACAAAACAAACAAAAACCCAAAACCAAGCAGTGTGCAGTAAAAGAAGGCACAAATATTTAAAGAAAAAATCCTATTTTATTTTATCCAGCTCGTCTATCTTTGTGATGATCTGCTGCACAATTTCATGGGGTAGAATACAGTAAGTCTCTACAGACATGGCTTTACAGAATGCAGATAATTCTACCTAATTATCCCATACTGTTTAAAGCAGGTTTGAAAGATACCACACCCAGAACACTTTCTAGGGGTAATTGTGTTCATCCAAATCTGAAATATGTTAAGACAGAATGACAAAAATTCCTGTCCTATTTCAAAATACCTGAATTTAAAAAAGGTCTTCAAATAAAAAAAAAAAACAAACTATGAAAGACAAAACTTCTCTCCAGCCATTCCTTTGTAGTATAGGCTTGTTTTCAGAGATTAATGAGAATGACTCCATATTATAAGGTAGGATAAAGAGAGAGTAAATATAAACTATTAGCCACGCCAAAGGTTTCCTTTTTATGTGTGTGAACTTACAAGAGACATGGGATATTTTGTGTCTCTACCATTTGCAAGAAGTTTTATGAGGTTGGGAAACTTTATCTTCCCTTGAGTGTTCCAAAGTACCTACACAATGGCAATCCCTTAAGTACGTGCCTACTTTGCAGCTGGACACATGCATCTGGAGAGTTGTGTTTGGTATTCCAATTTGGATGCTTGATAAGTCCTATAGAGGACAATATAACAAAAACACATAGTCACAAGTTCCTTTGGGATCCTTGAGATTTGGAGCTGCTCTTAGCAGGCTGCAAGAGGACATGTGAGCCAGTAAGGGTTCAAACAGGCAGCTGGTCCTGCTTTCTCAGGTAAGAGGGGCAGGATGTCATATTCTGAACATGCCAAAATTGGGTGTGAGTACCCAGGGTAGAGGAAACGTCCCTTTTCCTCAGGAAAATATGGAACAGATCACTACTGTAAGAAATCTATGCAAGTCTTGAGCTAGTAATGTCATTAGAAAGATACACTAGTGTTAAAGAAGTGCACAGTTTGCTGTGGAAAATCATGATAAAGCTATTGCTCTGGAGGTCTTGGGCCAGAGGAACATGATGTAATGAAGTGAAAAGTCTCATTAAATTATCTATCCTGTTTCTTCTCTCATATCATGAATACAGCTAGTGTCCACACAAATAATTCTGGTCAGCCAGGAGAACAACTGAAAGAGGCTGAAATATTTCACTCAGAGTCAAAGCAGTAGAGGAACTTCACTGAGTTCAGTCTCCTGTCATTTGTGGTAGTCACACCATGTAACCCCATAGGTTTATAACTGATCAAGTTCTATTTTACAGCTAATTAGATTTTTAATTTTTTTTCCTTAATGCCTCCAAGTAGAAAGCTATTCCAGATCTTCACTGCAGTAATGTCTAGGAGTCTTCTAATTATCAGCATGATCTTCTTTACAGCCGGGTTATATCAGTTCCTTAACCTAAAAAAACCTTCTGCCACCATGGGATTTCCTTTTTTAATGTATTTATGAAGATCAACTGTAGCCCCTTTCAGTTATTAATGGGAACCTAAACAAACCAAGTAAGTTTCTTTATTATTAGTTACACATGCTGTCCTTTGGAAAGGTGATTGGGGGAGGGAATGACAGCCTGCATCAAACTTGTATGAGTCAAAGGGTTAAATCTCTGATCATCACTCAGAGGAAAAGCACTTCTGAAATCCTCCCTTTCTAAACCTGAAAAAGAGTGAAATAGTTCTGACAAAACATTGATCTCTGGTTGACTGAATTGCACTAAATGCCTAAATATTGCCTTTGATATCAATTCAAAATTAACCAACCACTGTTACAGTCATTATAAACTCGTGGGAATGAGCTTTTCTGCACATACTGTACTCTCTATCATTGATTTCTTTTCTTATTCTGCTTTGTTTGATCTTTTGCTTTCAATAATAGAGAGAAGAAATGAGAAACCTGAACTGTTTTTTTTCTATTCAGTATTTGAAGTGTTTGTATAATTTCTAGTACATAAAAGACAATATATTGTTAGTGTGTGCTTTTATAAATGCTTTGAAATCTAACCCCAGTGACATCATTTAGACACTATTCACGCAGAGATCACCTTTGATATCACAAAATACAGTGAATGGAGGCTGAAACGAAATAAAATCAAATTAGAAGTACAATACAAAATTGCAATAGCCAGAAGAGGTGAACTTTGGAACAGGTTATTTAGAATAATTGGAGTTCCTACAGCAGCAGCTATTTTAAAATCACGACTGCATGCTTTTCTAAAATGTATTCATTATCTTAGGGAGGAAATTCACTCAGTGAAGTGTTTCAGTTGCACAAGACATTCAGAGTAATCCTGACTGTCAATAAAAACAAGTTATTTAAAATTATTTGATGTGTTATAGGATTATTCAAGCTGTTTTAGGCTAGAGCTGTAAAAAAATTATGTAACTCCACTGCAGAGAAGTAAATCTGGTAGCTGTCTACTCTAATAAAAAGTTGTAGTGGCAGCAAGAAAAGCCTATATACAAATACAAAACAGTTGAGATACCTTTAATGCCTGTTTCCTGTTAAAATTAACAATTTCTCTGGAATGAGTATGATAGGTAAGATATTCACTGTTATGAGTAGCTAGGGGAACTAATAACACTTATAAGGCCAGTACCCATTTTTGCTTAAAGGAGCAGTTCTTGGAATTTAAAATCCTTGTGAAACCTCTCCATAAATGTCAGGGACTCTGGGAGAAGCTGGCTGGAAGCTTTTACTATAAAAATTTCAGACCAAATGCCAAGTGTGGCCAGTTTATATTGAGTACAGACATGCCCCAGTACATCAGTGCAACCTTTCATGTTCAGCATGAACAAAGTGCTGCCCTATTGTAAGCAAGATGCATTCCAGAAAAACACATAGTGATACAAAGCAGATGCTGTCCTTCTGTCACCAAAACAAACATTTGTGGAAATGTTGTTTGTAGGAATCCTGCAGAATAATCTAGCTCAAAAAAGCTAGACTACTGCCAGTTGTCAGCCTTGGCACTGCCTTGTCACTTCTTGAAAGGGAGATTCTACAATGTGACTGGGCACCTGTTCCAACACTGCACTGTTCTCTTGTGTTTTTCATATATATCCTGCCTTCCAGAATTTCCTAACGTCCAAACTGAGTTCTCACTCTGTGAGCATTGTCCTTTGCTTTATCTTAAATTGGGAGGGCTCAGGTCCATCATCTGTGTAGTGACCTTTCCTTAGCAAGATTGCCCTTTTACTAGGTTTTTACTTAGTTTATTCTTCTCTTACAGTAATATAATGTTTTGTACCACTTCATTGCCTCCCATTCATTCCATTCATTAGTTACATTTCTTGACACCCCACACTAATAGTTCTATGGACATTTTACTATTCTCTAAAGGGGAAAAGCACCACTTTTGCCCTTACCTTGTGATGATTCCGTTATGTAATTCTCAGTTCTGCTTGACTTACAAAGCATTTGAGGGATTGACTTGAAGTTTGCAGAATTTTTGGGGAAAGGTCACTAAAATGTTGATTTTATTTCAGCTTCAGGTGAATGATTCTAACCTTCTTCAATGTAGTGACCATTCCAGAAGTAAAAATGCAATAAGGCTCCTCACATACAGCATGAGGCTCAGCAGCATGAGCTGGTGCAAGGGTTGCAATTTCCCTGCTCTGTTCAGGTAGTTGTGAAATAGGCCTTTCCTATTTCTCAAACAAGTATAGAACAGGCTGAAGGGGGGCAAAACATGAGGAGTTTTCTTTTTTGTGTAATGGTGATGCAGTTTTTGACAGTGAATATTAACTAGTTTCCTGTTTCTTTTCTGCAAGAAGAGGAGAGAGGACCATAAGACAAAATATTTAATAAGTGCTGCCCCATGTACAAGGTATATTCCTTTGAAGTATCAATGCTCTTTTAGAGCATCTGCTCTTCAAAAGGAAAAATGACAACAGATTTGAATAGGAGACCTTAAGCCCTAAGCATAATCGATAAAGAATGTGAATGTCTTTTGATGTAACCAGAAGTCTTTGATGTATTTATAAAATCTTGCAGCTCATCTTGTATTTTCAGCCAGTTAACATAGGGATTAAAAAAAATATTAGTTATAACTAACACATTTTACAATGTTTTAAAGCTGTTCTCCTGAATATTCTCTTTTCTTCTTTCACTGCTGACATACTTGCAATTTTTGGAATCTTTATCACAAAGGCAGATGTGCTGATACAGAAATGTTTAATGACTCAAATAAAGCTTCTTTAATACAAATGGAAATTAAGAGCAGAGTGTGTGTTTGATGAGGGAAACCAGGTTATCCTTCTGTTTTCATTTATAAAATTGACGGTTCCCTTGTTTATCAGAGCAAGAGCCAAACTGTACTTTCATTTTACAACACAATAGTATAATCTACCCTAGTTTCACTGAGTTCAGTGCATTTATTTTGAATTTCTCTCTTGGGGAGCAGTATTTGGCTTTCACTAGATTAGGATTTCATTTGCCACATTGTAAGATAAATGTGTTAGAGACAGGAAAAATCTAAGCTGAAGTATTTGTTTTCTAGAGCTACCAGTATTACTACAATAATCATATTCCTTTTTCAGTGACTGTCTTCTNCCAAACCACAAAAACAAAAACAAACCCTCCTTCCTCTGGGTTTGGTGAATTTTATCTGACCAGTCCTCTCCACTGCTCCTGTCCTGCAGTCTAAAATTGATGTCTTCCCTGAAGCTCTTCTTTCATAGCTTCAGTCTTGTCTTGTGCTTAAATTTCATGGAAAAAATGTTGCCCTCAGAAAATATCAAAAGCTCTTCTGGCCTTTTGGCCACTCATGACTCTATTTTTCACAATAAAATCAGCTGTTTTCAAATCAGCAGAGTGTAACTGGATGTGCCTAGGGAACGTTTGCATCTCCTCTGCTATAACAAATGTGCCCCAGGGCTATGGTGTCTATCTGCCCTTTCAAAACGTCTGCTTAATTTCCCCTGCAGCAGTCAGGCACCTGCTGCTCATTTCACCGTGGGGACTCACTGTGAAATGTTCTAATAATATTCATGCATCTGTCCTGCACACTTTCTTATGCAAACATGTCTATTACTTTCCTTCAGTAAGCCTACCTTTGTTTCTATGACCTTCCTTTTATGTGTAACTAGGAACTTAGTGCTATGTGAAGCATTATCACAAGTGCCACCTGGTCTTCAGAGTTCTCCACATACCTGAATGGCAGGTATGATATACCAAATACATGACAAAACTCCTGGTCTTTAGTCCATAAGTTTTATACTTTCATAGACGGTTTTCCTTGTAAAACCACGTGGCTTGAAGGGAAAATGTCAACAAAATGCACTTTCTGCTTCAAATCTCTTCTGTTCTACTGGTCTCATAATTTCTATTCTTGCAGGTCAGTGCAATTGCTCCAGCTGAGTTAGTGTCAATCATTACTTCAGTTACTGCTTCTGCTCTTTGCTTGATACACTGTGTTGTTAGAAATCCCACAGATAATAGTCACAATGGCTCTTTTCCAGTGAAATACTGGACAACATGGGGTCATGATTAATTTTGGGATTAAGATGTGAGAATTGAGAAATCTATGTTTGAGCTACAGGATTAAATCAGTTTCTAAACTCAACTTGAAGAAACATGCCACATGTCAACTGAAATATGCCAAGAGATCCAGCAGATCCATAAAGAACTACCAGGCATGACATAAGCCATGTAAGATCTTCTGAAGAAGCAGATCCCAAGAGAAGGCACAGTAAGATTAAAAATTATCACAGAATCACAGAATTGTCAGGGCTTGAAAGGACCTCAAGGATCATCTAGTTCCACCCCACATCCAGCCTGACCTTAAAAAGATCCAGTGATGGGCCTTCCACCACTTCCCTGGGCAACCTCTTCCAGTATCTCACCACCCTTTTGGTGAAGAGCTTCTTCATAATGTCTAACCTAAATCTCCCCTCCTCTATCCTGGATCCATTCTCCCTAGTCCTATTATTACCCAATACCCTAAGAAGTCTCTCACCAGCTTTCTTGTAGGCCCTCTTCAGATACTGGAGAGCCACAATAAGGTCTCATTGGAATTGGATCCTTCTCTGTTCAAAATGGACAACCCCAACTCTCTCATCCTATCCTTATAAGAAAGGTGCTCCAGCTGCAAGCTATCCTAATATTGAATGTATCCTGCCTTGTGTTACTAAAGAAGAGCCAATCCAGCATGCTTTATTCAGGCAAGAGCTACTCAGTAGCCTGAACAAGGATGCTTGGGTTTGGTTTCTAAGCATGTGCCTGGTGACTTTTAGTACAAAATCTACTTGAAGCNTATCCTGGATCCATTCTCCCTAGTCCTATTATTACCCAATACCCTAAGAAGTCTCTCACCAGCTTTCTTGTAGGCCCTCTTCAGAGCCAATCCAGCATGCTTTATTCAGGCAAGAGCTACTCAGTAGCCTGAACAAGGATGCTTGGGTTTGGTTTCTAAGCATGTGCCTGGTGACTTTTAGTACAAAATCTACTTGAAGCATCCATTTTTGTTTAGAATATCTGCTGTTAAAACCACTTTTTTTCCCTAAAAAATAAAACAGATAAAAGCTGCCAAATTTCAGGCTCTTCTTTTCCCTTCTCATACTGTAACTTTCAATTTCTTTTAAGTCTAACACATAGGTTTCTCATTATTTCCCTTCAGATTGCTCCCAGATACATAATAGGCCCTATCTGCATTCTTTTTTGAATGGATTAGGTCCTAATACTTCAAATGCCTCTGAAGAAGTTTCGTTTACTTTCGACTTCACAAAGATGAATGAATCATAGTCTGATTTTTACCGAGAATCCTTCTCTCTTCTGGATTAAAATGAAAAGAAAAAAAAAAAAAAAAGGAAAGAAGAAAAAAAATAAGAAGAAGAGGTGAAAAAAAGAGAAAGAAATAAAATAAAATAAATCCCAGAGGCTTGGTTTTCATAAAAACAATATATCTTCTCTATTTTCTTTATGAATGTGACTGTCCTCTTTGTACAAACTACTCCTCAAATCTCCTGCTGGTACTCCCATGTACATAGATCAGGTTGGTGAGTACAAGAAGACAGGAAGAAAAACCACAGTACTTTACTGAAGCTACATTTTATTTTATTTCCTCCAGATATACCATTTCTTGAAAGAATAAGTAATGTAGTGAATTAATGAGAAAAAGGCAAATACCAACACAAAGAAAACAGGGAAGGAATCAAAAGAGTACAATTCAGCAAAGTCCACCTTCAATCTTTAAAAATAATCTTTTCACTCTTCAAGTAAAAAAAAAAAAAAGAGCTAGAAAGGAAACTGCTGGAAGCCTTCTGTAAGGAGTTTTAAAAAAGAAAAGTAATCAAAAGACAGGAAATATGAAAGTTCAAGTGAGGAGTAAAGTCTTGGAAAAGATTTTCTGGGTGACTGAGTCTGATCCTCTGCCATTTCAAACAATCTTCCTGGTAAACTGAGCAGCCACCGTCAAACTGAGCTTTTAGTCCCTTTATTCCTAAAGGGAAACAACTGTAGCGTTGCTGATTTCCTGACTAAATTCGTCCACAGCAGTGCAAACCAATAACTTCTTTGGCCAGCATCATTAATCAAATTCAATATACTCATATTCACCCCATAAGAGTTACCAATATGAAGCAAACATTAAAAAAAAAAAAACAAGTAGTTTATGAATACCTTACAGTGATCATCAAAATTAAGCATTAAGCATTACCTTGCATGTAATACATGCACCAAAGGTTAAGGTTATTGCAACATTATTATAAGAATTCAGAATAATATTTGATAAAATTTTTGATAAAGGAATCACCCTGTAGCCCACAAAAGTGACAGATACAGGTTAACAATTCTAGTCCTTCCAGAAACAGAAAAGCATGGATGGTGCAGGCTACTGTGGGTGATAAAATTTCCAGTACCCATATTAGCTTAAATTTCCTTGTAGCCCTGGGGATTCACTTTGCTCTGCTGTCCCAATGCTCAACAAAATGGGGATAATACTATGCTACGGAGGGTTATATGAGGCTAAAGTGTTTCAGATCCTGTGATAACCATAATCATATTTTCTAGAGAATGGCAACAGGTGTTTATAGTGAAAGCATTGCACCTTTAATTTTTTTTTTTTTAATGGGATAGACATGTGTTTCATATACAGTACATAGAGTGTGTCGTATTTCATGTGGTACCACAAAAGACTGCAGTTTATTAAAGCTTCTATCATATAATTAGTTACTCTATGATCTCATATAAATTCAATCTGTGAAACATTTGCAAAGGCTATTGTGTTTGTATGCACTCCCCAGCAAAGAGCATGTAGCATCCTCTTCACATCATGACACATAAACATATTAATAAGCAGAAACATTCTCGTAGTGGGAACCTAGAATTAATGCTATAATGGTTGTGAGAGTCTAAGCAGTTAAATAAACCCGAATAATTCAAGAATTGGAATGGTCTACTGGCTCACTCCTAAAGATACGCATTAAGCCAAATGAAAATGTGAGTGGAAAAAGGGGAAAGACTTTAATTCCTGTACTTAAGGGGAAGTAAAGGATTTTTGATGCTGCAATTTATCATAGAAAATTTTAAATTAAAATGAAGTAGTACAGGGGTCAATTTTTTATGTGTTCAAAGTAACATTTCACTTCAGTCAGGAGCTTCACAGATTAGATCATTTAATGTGGACATTAAGTGATGTAGCTTTTGGTGTCTACACCTTTACTAGTTAACACAGAAAGAGATCTGGACATGACCCACAGGTTTTTAGATGCCAGCTTGAGAGTGGAGAGAGTCTTGCTGAGTTCTGACCACTGATTATAACATGGGATTAGACACCTGTCTCAGAGATAGATGTATATTGCCAACAATGGTATATTGCCAACAATTACAGAAGAATTCAGCTGCATGAATGTAGACTTGAAGTGTGGTTTTAGGCACCATTGGGTGTCTTAACTATCCCCTGCTATTCCAGGAAGATGAGTGTCCCAGCTGGTGCGTGTTATGCCTGCTGTTTCCTTGAGTGTGTCATCTGCCACAGAACTAAGTGCTTGTATGTAGACAACAAAATCGCCTTCAAGGGTCCATGGCAGTACCATCCAAAGAGCACCTAAAATATGAAAAAAAGTCAAAGGCAAATTTTGGGACAGAGGGAAGAAAAATAACTCAAACAACTTAAAAAATACAAACCCTATGCACTAAACATTTACAAAAGGATTTCCTGTATACTTTAAAGCCACAGTGATTTAACCTGTCCTACAGCTGGAAGTCTAAATCTTTATACTGATTAATTTAGAGTTCAGTTTGAGCTCTTTAAATGGAAAAGCAGGTGTTTATCAAAAAAGTGGATATGTTCTCTAAACCTAGCTGTAAACTTTGACCAGTCCAGAAAGAATAAAGTGTACTTAATGTTTTGCAGGAAAAGAGAAGTAAAGCAAGAATATTTTAAACTGAAACACATGGCAATAGTACTTTGTCTTTTAAAAAGTTTTTTTTTTTAAAAAATTGTTACAACTGCATTTTCCTTCCATGAGTATAAAAGTTTATCTATTAAAAAAGAGATGTGAGTCTGTTACATTTAAAATTGTGCTTGAATGGGAAAAAAAAAATCTCCATGTGCATGTAGATCTGTACATTCTGAACATGACTTTTGAAGAGGTTGCTATTCACAGGGAAAGGGAGGCTGCATATACAGGAGGAAGTCTATCTTCATAGCACTTTCTTAGAGAGTAAGGTGCATGCTGGGTGAAGCAAAGTATTTAAGGGATTTTTCTTTGCCAGGCCTTTCAATTATTGCTTCTCCACTTACACACATGGGCATACAGCATTAAAAACACTGATCTTCTGTGGTAATGAAATCTACTCTGGAGATTTTGCACAGTTTACCTTCAGGCACTTGAATAACCTTCTGAAGTCATCTAACTTTCTCCAGTGATTAAACAGGAATGTATACTTTAAGGTAAAGTACTCTGAATCACGTATGAGGTACACATCTAAAATCATCTTATCACAAGTGGCATTCTTTCCATCCCAACCTACACTGGATTCCTGGTCATCTGTGATCTTTTCCTTCGTTAATTTGTCAGGTGGTGATCTTATTTGATTCTAGTTTCTGCAACTTCCTATGGCAATAAGTTTCACTTTTCTTACTAAGTATTGTGTGAAATAACTGTTTTGCTCTTAAGCTCTTAACCTTAGCAAAGTGGAGGTGTGTTAAAACTAGCCCATGATAGTCTTCATGAAAATTTAACATTATGCATTACAGTGGATTTTTTTACTTACATATAAGTATTCCATTTGAACAAGTCCCCACATTAATTGCCTTTAAGACTTAAATAAAATATTTTTTCTGTTGCTTCCAGTTAAGAAACCAGTGACTTTTCTTCTAAAATTACCAAGAATTGTACAATATGGGAACTCCACAAGGCTTAACTAAACTTTTTTTTTCCCTCTGAAAACATGAAACATAAACAAACTGAGCTTCAGTCTTCTTACTGCAAGGGTATTCAGTGCCTACCATAAGGGATACATAATTCCTGTGTGGCTTTTTTATTCTTTCAGAGCAAATAAGTTCTTGTCAGCACTACATTGATAGTTTGACCAGGCATAACAGGGTGGCTTCTGCATTCTTCTATTTGTTGGTCATTCATGCTGGAATTAGCATTTTTCTGGTCATCTGAAACACAGTGTCAGCATCTGTAAATCTTTAGTACACTGGGGACATTGAGTTTGTACATTTTCCTGTACTTTTAACATGGCCTGTAACTCTTAATGTGAACTATCTTGGTTGCATTTTTAAGGCAAGTTTATTGAATATGTTTGAAGGTTGATGGTAACTCTAGTTTGTCATTTTAGATGTTCATATGTACAACATTATTTTAAAGAATATACTTTCCAATAGTCTATTCCACCTGCTGTTTCAATTGTGGCTATTGAATAATTCTCCTAATAGAATGAACATTGTGAGTGTTTCTCAGGAAGTTCTTCATAACTGACTACAGGAATCAGGAAAGCTGTAATACTTTACTCAAAGAACATATTCAGACCTAAGACTTGACAGAGGACTTTTTCTGGGTTGGATCTCTCTGATACCTCTCACAAGCATTTTCTGCAAAATTCCTAGGTGGAGTTCTACATCATTATGCCACCTGAAACTTTCTCTCTTCCATTCTTACTTGTCTATTGTCCTAAGAATTTATTTTTATCTTTAATTGGTTTAATAATTCATCATTAAATACCTTTTCTTTTTTAATGGTTAATGGGCTTGGTTCCTTATCCCTTTTCAAAGTGATTTTAAATATTCAGTATTTAGATACCTTTTGCATATCTGATCCTTCGCGCTTAAACAATTAGAAAATCTATTGGCAAGCTTGATGTTTGGGTGGTATATCACACTGAATGAGTCACCATCCCTACATTATGCTCATCTCACCTATCAAACTGGGGGCTACTGATATCATAGGGATAAGGTCACTTAGGTAATATGTTGTATAGATCTCCAAATACTTAAAATAGAATGTATGATTTCAGTCATTGCTATTAAAGACCCATTGTTTTGAAGTTGATCACTTTTCAGACAATATATTATCAATATGAGTTCATGGACATTAAATATGCATTTCTTTGTCTCTGAACTTAACTACATATAGCACTAAATTGTTATTTGAGAGCTAAATTGGTTTAAACTATGAGGAACTTTGGTTTTGAAAGTGAACAAGTTAATTTAAATAATAAACTGACATAGAAAAGTAAAAGACACTGCAAAAACCTTTGATGCATTAGTTCTGTTCAAAATGCTTATTTAAACTTCCTGTTTTCTTCAATCAAATTCAAAATAATTAAATCCAGGTAGATGCAAATGTATGCACTTGTAAGGAAACATATAGTAATTAGCTAAAGAAGAAAGAAAGAAAGGAAGAAAGAAAGAAAGGAAGGAAGAAAGAGAGGAAGGGAGGAAGGGAGGGAGGGAGGAAGGGAGGGAGGGAGGAAGGGAGGGAGGGAGGAAGGGAGGGAGGGAGGAAGGGAGGGAGGGAGGAAGGGAGGGAGGGAGGAAGGGAGGGAGGGAGGAAGGGAGGGAGGGAGGAAGGGAGGGAGGGAGGAAGGGAGGGAGGGAGGAAGGGAGGGAGGGAGGAAGGGAGGGAGGGAGGAAGGGAGGGAGGGAGGAAGGGAGGGAGGGAGGAAGGGAGGGAGGGAGGAAGGGAGGGAGGGAGGAAGGGAGGGAGGGAGGAAGGGAGGGAGGGAGGAAGGGAGGGAGGGAGGAAGGGAGGGAGGGAGGAAGGGAGGGAGGGAGGAAGGGAGGGAGGGAGGAAGGGAGGGAGGGAGGAAGGGAGGGAGGGAGGAAGGGAGGGAGGGAGGAAGGGAGGGAGGGAGGAAGGGAGGGAGGGAGGAAGGGAGGGAGGGAGGAAGGGAGGGAGGGAGGAAGGGAGGGAGGGAGGAAGGGAGGGAGGGAGGAAGGGAGGGAGGGAGGAAGGGAGGGAGGGAGGAAGGGAGGGAGGGAGGAAGGGAGGGAGGGAGGAAGGGAGGGAGGGAGGAAGGGAGGGAGGGAGGAAGGGAGGGAGGGAGGAAGGGAGGGAGGGAGGAAGGGAGGGAGGGAGGAAGGGAGGGAGGGAGGAAGGAAGGAAGGAAGGAAGAGGTGATGAGGAGCTAATCTGAAAAGTAATGGTAAGTGAGGAAAATGGAAGACAAGAAGAATCATGGACTAATTGATTAACAGTGTTTAAAGTCAGGTTAGTATTTCCTGGGTCAAGCATGCAGATAAGTTACTTTGGTTTTGCTGTTAGGGTTTTTACCAAAATGCTGATCATTGACATCTTGCCTGAAGCAGAACCAAGCCACAGAATGCCATGAGCTAAATAGAGATATAGGCTTTTAATGCTTGAGTAAAACCCTTGGCTTTCCTTGCAAATCGGTTACTATCACTTTTCTGAGTTTAGGGTTTTATTTTGGTTTCTTTCCTAAATAAAGAAAACATTTCATTCATTGAGCTTAAGCACCTAAGGCAGAATGCATGACTTCATCTGGCATTCAACTAGTTAACTATTAACTGTTTTAAGAAATCATTACTAAGAGCTCTGTCTTAGCTGAGCGAGCAGTTATT
Source organism: Psilopogon haemacephalus (assembly GCA_013396835.1). Classification (NCBI taxonomy): domain Eukaryota; kingdom Metazoa; phylum Chordata; class Aves; order Piciformes; family Megalaimidae; genus Psilopogon; species Psilopogon haemacephalus. The sequence goes on along the minus strand of VWZI01020614.1, from coordinate 163,465 downwards.
TTTTGTGGCTTAAAAGATACCTGGAAACTGTGTATGCATTTATGTGGGATCAAATCATAGAATCATAGAACTATTTTGGTTGGAAAAGACCTCTAAGATCATCAGCTTCAACCACAGCCATTGAACCACACCTTGAAGTGCTGTGTCTACACATTTCTTGAACATGTGCAGGAAGAGCCACTCCACCATCTCCCTGGGCAGTCTGTTCCAGTGTTTGACCACTCATTCAACAAAGAAATTCTTCCTAATATCCAACCTAAACCTCCCCTGGAAAAAAATTCAGGCCATTTCCTTTCATTCAAGCACCTGATACTAGAGAGAAGAGACCAATTCCCACCTCACTACAACCTCCTTTCAGGTAGTTGTAAAGAACAATGAGGTTTCCCTCAGCCTCCTCTTTTCCAGACTTACCAATCCCAGTCCTCTCAGCTGTCCCTTGTAAGACTTGTTCTCCAGACTTTTTACTAGCTTTGTTGCCCTCCTCTGGACACACTCCAGAACCTCAGTGTCTTTCTTGTAGTGAGTGGCCCAAAACTGAACACTGTTTTCAGTGCAGTCTCACCAGTGCTGAATACAGGGGCACAAACCCTTCCCTACTCCTGCTGGCCACACGGTTGCTGATACAGGCCAGGATGCTGTTGGCCTTCTTGGCCATCTGAGCACTTTGCTGGCTCATATTCAGTTGACTGTCAATCAACACCCCCAGGTCTTTTTCCCACCAGGCAACTTTCAAGCCACTCTGCCCCAAGCCTCTTAGTGTTGCATGGATGATCAAGATGATCTGATGCATGACCTTCCCTGGCACCGAGGTCAGACCAACAGGTCTGTAGTTTCCTGGGTCCGCCTTACAATCCATCCTGTAGATATGTGTCACGTTTGTCAATCTGTAGTCAGCTGAGACCTTCCCACTTATACAGGACTGCTGGTAAATGACAGAAAGCAGCTTGGTGAGCATTTCCACCAGCTCCTTCAGTACGCCCAAAAGCACACCCTCCCACCCCATAGACTTATGTACATGTAAGTGGTGCAGCAGGTCATTAACCACCTCCTCTTGAATTACAGCAGCTTTCTTCTGCTCCCCATCCACATCTTCTAGCTCAGGGGGCTGGGCATCCTTTCCTTTTCCTCATCTGTGACCATTATTTTCCCCTCCTGAATCTAACAAGGCACAGAGATTATCTTCAGTCCTCATTTTGCTGATAATGTATTTGTAGAAGCATTTCCTGTTCTCTTTAGCAGATTAAGTAAAATTAATTTACGGTTGGGCTTTGACCCTTTTATTCTTCACCCTACATAGCCTCTTGAAGTCCTCCCAAGTGACCTGCCACTTCTTCCAATGAGCATAGACTCTCCTTTTCTCCCTAAGCAGCAACCAAACTTCTTTATTTAGCCAGGTCAGCCTTATTCCCTGATGGCTGATCTTTTGACACATGAGGACAGCCAGTTTCAATGTCTAAGAGTTCCCTCTTGAACAGGGAAGGAGGTAAGAAGAAGTACACAAGGAAAAATATTCTGAATAAGTATCTAGCAGGCAAAAATGCTGTCATAAAAATAAACATTGCAAATATTTCCTGATGTAAAATGTTTAATTTAAATTCTGATCTTAAAAAAAAAAAAAAAAAAATCTGTTTATAGCTGAGTACAATCCAGATAGCTTCGTTGTCTTCAAAATCACTAGCACCATGAAGCAAAACTAAAATTCAGTGAGATACATGGTAAAGTTTCACTTAGTGCACTTAAAAGTGAGTGTGTGTGTGGGGGGGGGGAAACAAACAAACAAAAAAGCCCCAAACTGAAAACTATCAACCCTCTCTCATAGCCAAGCAAACTAATTTTCATATTTTGCACAAAGTTTTTCCTATGACACAGAAAGGCAGTAAGACTGCATGACATCACAGATCAATACAGATAGATTTTATGCATTCATTCCAGTTCTCCTCTTTCCAGTTATTCCAAAGGATCAGAGTGAATTATGCCAAGCTTCAAGAATATTGAACCTCCAGGCCACTGATGATTCCAAGAGTAAGAGTCAATCATAAAAAATCTATGGCAATAATCCGGTTTTACTCTGTTAACAACTACCAGCACCCAAGTCTTGATTACCGTTGCCTCCTTCCCTTATTTCTGCATCCACCCAGAGATTAACTCAGAATCAAGAACCCAAACTGATGTTAAATTGCTTTGTGTTTTCTCTCTCTTTTCCCTGCATCCTAAGGGATTCAAGTCTCACACTGGACCCTGACAGAAATTAAACTCACAGAATCACAGAAACCTTCCATTCGGAAAAGACCCTCAGGATCACCAAGTCCAACCAATAACCCTCCTCTACAAGGTTCACCCAAAATCGTATCCCCAAGCACCACATCCAAACGACTTTTAAACACATCCAGGGATGGTGATCCAGCCACCTCCCTGGACAGCCCATTCTGATGCCTGACCACTCTTTCTGTGAAAAAAAGTTTCCTGATATCTAGTCTAAACTTACCCAGATGCAGCTCCAGGCCACTTCCTCTCATTCTATCACTAATTACCTCTGAGATTAGACCAGCACCAACCTCTCCACAAAGTCCTTTCAGGTAGACAGCAATGAAGTCTCCTCTCAGCCTCCACTTTTTCAAACTAAATAGCTCCAGCTCTGTCAGATAAATCACTGTTAACTTTAATTCTTAGTGCCCTTACATTCTGCTGTACTGCCAGTGCAACTGGTGCTGATAGCATCTTAGCTGTCTTACCTGTCCCCTGAAATGCAACTTATACCATGATGATGAGACTCTACTTCCCTCTTTTCATCAAAGAAAGTGTCTAGGAGGTACAGTGAAGTTATTTTGGTGCTCTCAGAAAAGAGGTTGTCAAAAGCATCCCATAGCTTCCACAGCCCTTCAAGCACCTTCTGTCAAATCTGCAAATATTACCTCACAGTGTGCCATGAGTCTGTTTGATTAAAAGCCATATTGTTGTAGGGTTTTGCTGAAGAAACAGAACAGCTAGTCATGAATTTTCCCACCATTTTTCCTGGCTCATGCTAGTTTAAACTAAACAAGTATATTTTGTATGCTCTTTGCTCTTACCATCCTATTTTCCTTTTTTGAATCTTCATGGCAACGTCTCTTCTTCATAGCTGAGTGACAACTTTACTGAATGAAGGAGAAAAAGTGACATGGAAGGGATGTGCTGGTGCCATGTGACTTGGTAGCCACTCACAATCCCTTGACCCAACCACAGTGCAACAATATTCCCCACTTCCATGCTCATCTTAATGACAGAAATCACCAATGCTGTTTAAAGGTTTTCCTTCCCAAATCAGCTTGTGCTTCTAGCCTATGTCAATAGCTCAGTCTCAAGAAGGATAAAGGTCCTGTACAAAGCCAAGATCCATTTATAGAGAAGAGAACCTCACATGTCTTTCCCATTCCTAGTTATCAAGGTGTTTCCTCCTGTCATTTTGTTTCCTTGCTTAATTTTGAAAGGGAGAATATGTGGGTGATGGGGAGATTCTATGGAGCAAGGAAAATTCAATACTTCAGGTTTGGAAGAAAAAGAAGGAAGAAGGAAATTTTATATGTAAAGAAAATTGCCTTTAGCCACCATTTGCCTTCCACCCCTTCCATGCTTCATCCACACAGTTCTGTTGTCTCCAGGGGCAGGGAGAAAACTATTAGATTCTACAAGAGCACTGCCTGGGACATCCATGTTTATCTTCAGTTGCCCTGTTTTCTTTCCTGACTGCAGAAACATGACTGTGATTCTTCCCCAGCTGCTTGTAAAGAATTTCCCAGACTGCTTTGCTCAGAAGTGACCTCTACCATCCTGTCCTTTCTATAATCAAGGTTCGGTTTGGTTGCTCCAAATCACTCCATCAGTCATTTAACAGATGTAGCCACAGAATTTCTGTGACACTTTGTTGAGCCTTTCTAAGTATTGAGTCTGAATAGTGAAGTAAACTACTACTCTGGTGGTGCAACTCCCTGTTTCACAGTTGTATGCAAAATTGTACTGTCTCTGCATCCATCAGAGTTCTTGAGAAGTTTTCTTTACAGTTCATAAAAATAATTAGAAACCCAGTACAATAGCTAACAAAGTCTCTTTTAAAGACTATTTCAATAGTATTTGTGTCTAAATATGCTCCAGTTTACTTTAAAATTGAAAATAATCCCATAGCTGTGGCTTTTTTGCCTTACTACCCTTCCACCCCCCACCACCTTTTTAGGTTGCCTGTGTGCAAAGCACAGCAGTAAATCAATCCACAGAGATCTCTGTCTATAAAAAGATGACCTACCCAGTGGGTGAGGGAAAGGCTGTGGATATTGCCTACCTGGAATTCCATAAAGCCTTTGATGCTCTCTCCCACAGCATCCTCTTTCAGAAACCTGTGGCATAAAGCTTTGTAGTGGTTTAGCAGTTACCTGCTCCCCCACCTTTTGATATAAACCCCAGCTAGGACTCAGAAACACTGGAAGTTGATAAATAAAGCTTTATATTTACTGCAATGCACAATATACAAGCAAATATTTACAAGGTATAACAGATATTTACAGATATATACAATGAAAAGGTAATACAGAAACACCACAGCCCTCTCAGAGATCAAAATCCCCAAGAGGGGTAGCCAACCACCCCCTACCACCTCTCCCCCCTTCCCCAGTCTTATCTCACCACCTGTTGATGCTGAAGATAAGCGGAGATAGATCAGCCAGGGGGGTTAGTAGCAGGAAAGTAGCTAGTAGAATTACTGAGAATTAGCTACTAAGGCAGAGACAAAGGAGACCATGCAAAGAGAAGCAGCCGCAGCCAGAGTGGTCAGAAACCATCTGATATCTAATGTTTTGGGTACAATACTTAAAAACAATTTTTTTTCTTTCTCAGTAAAGCTCTGGTGAAGTGACATATGATGTTTTCTTCTCTCAGCCAATAGTCTAATTTCTCACTCAAATTCTCCAATTATCTCAAACCAGCACAGGCTTGGGTAAGTGCATTCTGCACCAAATAAAAAGCTGACTGGATGGACAGTCCAAAAGAGTGGTAGTGAATGAAGTTAAATATTGCTGGCATCTGTGGCATTCCTCAGGGTTCAGTACTGGGTCCTGTTCTCTTTAAAATCTTTATTAACAACCTATATGAGGGAACTGAGTGCACCCTCAGTAAGTCTGCAGGTGACACCAAGTTTGTGGCTTTGTTCATGTGTTCACAGGATCACAGGATGTCAGGGGTTGGAAGGGACCCAAAGAGATCATCAAGTCCAAACCCCTGCCAGAGCAGGATCATACAATCTAGCTCAGGTCACAGAGGAACACATCCAGATAGGCCTTCAAAGTCTTCGGAGAAGGAGACTCCACAACCTCTCTGGGGAGTCTGTGACAGTGCTCTGTGACCCTTACAGTAAGGAAGATACCCCCTGTATTGGGGTGGAACCTCCTGTACTGCAGCTTATATCCATTGCTCCTTGTCCTACCACAGGGAGCAAGTGAGCAGAGCCTGTCCTTCCCCTCCTGACACCCAGCCCTCAGATATTTATAAACATTTATCAAATCCCTTCTCAGTCTTCTCTTCTCTAGACTAAACAGCCCCAGGTCATTCAGCCTCTCTCCATAAAGCATGTTCTCCAGGCCCCTAATCATCCTAATAGCCCTCTGCCAGACCTTCTCCAGCAGATCCCTGTCCCTCTTAAAATGGAGAGCCAGGCCAAAACTGAATGCAGTATTCAAGATGAGGTCTCACCACAGCAGAGTAGAGGGGGAGGAGAACCTACCTTGATCTGCTGGACATACTCTTCCTAATACACCCCAGGATCCCATTGGTCCTCTGGGCCACAAGGGCACATTGCTGCCCCATGGATAACTTGTTATCCACCTGCACTCCCAGGTCCCTCTCACAGGGCTTCTCTCCAGCAGATCACCTCGCAGCCTGTGCTGGTGCAGTTTATTATTCCTCCCCAAACACAAAATTCTGCACTTGTCATTGTTGAACCTCATTTGGTTCCTCTGTGCCCAGCTCTCCAGTCTGTCCAAATCTCACTGGATGACTGCACAGCCTTCAGCTGTATCAGCCAAGCTTCCCAGTTTGGTGTCATCAACAAACTTGCTGAGCAGACTCTGTCTGTCTGTTCCCTCATCAATGTCATTGATGAAGATGTTGAACAGGACTGGACCCAGCACTGATCCCTGGGGAACTCTCCAGCTGGACCTGGCACCACCGATAACCACTCTTTGAACTCTATCTTGTAACCACTTCCTAATCCACCTCACTGCCTGCTCTTGCACCCCACACTTCCTGAGCTTGGTCACTAGGAAGTCACAGGAGGTGGTGTCAAAGGCTTGGCTAAGGTCAAGATAGACTACATCCACTGATCTGCCTGAATCTACTCATTCACTTATGGCATCACAGAATGCTATCAGATTAATCAAGCATCATTTCCCCCAGTAAATTCTCTTCCAAGTGTCTTGAGATGCCCTCCGGAAAGATCGCAGTGAGGAGTACAGAGAGTAAGGAAGTCTGTTGGAGAGTAGGGAAGTCTTACAGCATGATCTAGACAGGCTACATCAATGGTTCAAGGCTCATTGCATGAGGTTCATCAAGGTTGAGTGCCAGGTCTTGCACTTGGGTCATAACAATCTGATGGTAAGCTACAGACTTGGGATTGTGTGTATGGAAAACTGCAATTGGAAATGGACCTGGAGGTATTGGGTGTTAGGTGACTAAATATGAGTGCCCTCAGGTAGCCAAGAAAGCCAATGCTATCTAGCTTGTAATGGAAACACTGTGGCCAGTAGGGACAGGGAGTTGATCACCCCCTGGGACTCAGCTCTGGTGAGACCACACCTCAAGTGTGTCCACTTCTGGGCCCTTCACTGCAAGAAGGACATAGAAGTGCTGAGGAATGTCCAGACAAGAGCAAAGAGACTCATGAAGGGCCTACAAGCACATGTCCTATGAGAAGCAGCTGAGGAAGCTGAGGTTGTTCATATTGGAGAAGATAAGGATGAGGGGAGAACTTGTTGCTCTCTACAACTCCATGAAAGGAGGTGGAAACAAGGAGGGGACAGTCTCTTCTCCTTGGTGTCAAGTGACAGGTCTAGAGGAAATAGATGCAAGGTGCACTAGGGAAGGTTCAGGATGGATACTAGGAAATACTTCACTGAAAGGGTTATCAGACTTTGGAATGGTCTGCCCTAGGCACTGGTAGAATCACCATCCCTGTAAGTGTTTCAGTCATGTGTGGGCCTGGTGCTTAGGGACATGGCATAGTGATTACCTTGAAGCGCTGAGCTAAAGGTCTCTTCCAACCAAAGATACTCTTTGATTCTGTGTTTAAACAGAGTATCTTATTTTCAGGCCCTGAAAACAAGATACTGAGTCTCAAAAATCTAAGGCAAACACTTTTGTTCACTGAATTAAATTTTCAAACAAACAAACAAACCTGTGCAAGTATAGCTCATGTGCTATTACCAGATAAAAAGCTACTGAGAAAAACTTGCATGCAGTGTGGGCTGTTGGGGAAGGAATATCTCTTAATGGAGCCCTGCAGCACGAATGTGTCAGGCTGTTTGTGATAACCTTGGAGTGTTTGATAAGAAACACGAGATGGTTTTGCTCTGAGCTACTTTTCCATCTCTCCTCCAGTTTACCAGTCCCCTTGCATGAAAGCTTTGACAGTTTTGCTATGAACTGCACCCTTTCAGAAGTCCCCTCTCCAACACCTGTTGGTTAGCCCAGGATTTGAAAACAGCATAGCACAGAAGCCTCTGTCCTCTTTTCATATATTCTTCCCTAATGCTCTCTGAAATAGTTTTCCTGACCTGCAAAAGGATTAAAGTGGAAGAAAACCAGAGACCACCAGCTTTGTCCCTGACACTAACCAGAGGAATCCTGCAACTGGCAGCACTTCTCACCAGCCAAGAAACATGAACTTCCAATGTCCAATATATACTGACATCCTATGTATTGAGGCCTCAGATCCCAGTAAAGTCTTAGGAGTTTTCTGCTAACTTCGGTTATCTTACTCTAGGTGTTAATATGCTGTAGCATAGTCTCTTTTTAAGAAAAAGAAGGGGAGGGGGAAAGATCTTTTAATTGCACACTGAGTTTTCAGGGGTTTAGGGTTTTTATTCTGTTGTGTTGTTGTTTTGGTTTTTTGGTTTTTTTTTTTGTTGTTGGTTGGTTGGTTTTTTAATAAGGCATTAATTCAGAACAGCACTAGTGAGAGTCTGAACAATTTTAACTCTGTTTTTTCTTCATTATCAGATTTAACTTCCACAATCCTTTATCTTCTTCTCAGTAGAAACAATTGCCTTGCTGTGATGTCCTTTGAAGAAAAGCAGCCTTGACCAGCTGAGGAGTAGAAGAACATGAAGCACTTCGATGCAACTCAGGACTGCTCAGATTTTTATATACGTTTTTGAGTGCCAGATATATTGTTGATATAATTTGATTATGAATTTTCCATGGACATAAACAATCAACATTCTGCTTTTAAAAATATACAGATTCAAGACATTGTTCATCTTTATTTCTTATGGAATAATAGCTTTTTATAAGAAAACATCCAACTCCTGTTGTAGCATTTATTTTTTTTATTTCACTCTCCTACAAATTGTTCCTTAAAATTGCCAGAATTGTATGGCCATGACATAGCTTCATTATTCCTATAGGATCCTTCGAGAGTAAGACTGGATTGCTCTGGGCAGTTGTTTACCCTGAGGAAGTGAGTGCTAGGTGGAATAAAGCAGAAGTGTCTATTCCTGGTGGCTCACTTAGAAAAATAGAGTGCAAAGTTGACAAGACACCTGAGCACATCTGATTTGTCAAGAGACTCTGCTGCCATCAGGTGACTTCCCCATCAGTCAGTCTTGCCTGCTTCTTCAGGAGTGTCATCTCATTAATTTTAATAGGGTTGTCTGACAGCAATGGGGGTCAACACTGATTAAAATAGTTTCTGACTGTTGCTGATAAACTGGAGCCCAGATGTAGTCTTAACAAGAGGTCAGCAAAGGCCATGAATCAGATCCCACTACTTTTGGACAACTGGGCCAACAGTTGTCAGAGGAGGAGGGAGTGCAACTAATAAGCTGTTACAAGTGAACCAACAAACAAGTTTCAAGGAGGCAGTAGAAATACCCAGTCCTATATATAGAAGTATTAGTTATGAAGCCTGAAGTACCAGTACTGGCCTCCACATTATGTAGCATTATTCCAACAAGACACCTCTTTCTTTCTTTTCTGTATTTATAGTATAATCTGTAGCATTAGGTAATTACACCTCAGATAAACATCCCAGGCTCACTTTGCAGTCAAAAGAGGGAAAGATGTTCTTGTAAATGCAATTCATCATTTTGTAAAATCTCGGATAAACCAGATGAATCACACCCTAGAGGTTTTCTCAGTTGGCTGCAAATGAAGATAAGCCAATTCAATAATCCCAGGTGCAGATACCTTCATTGTTGCTATCTGGAGTCAGGAGACATGAATCTCACTGAAAGATACTGTGCTTGTGGAGATGCTCTGCTTTTGTTAATGGAAAGTAACCCACTCAAGAAATGTGTTCTTCTGTCAAAGATATTAATTTCTGGACAGACTTAATGGTCTGTGTAAACACTGCATGAGGAGACATGTAAATGCCGATCTTAATGTGGTTCTTTAGACACAGACCTCTGCTGAATACAGAGCAAGTGCTTCTGAACACCAGTACTTCTGCAGATGCCACTTACTTCTGAACACCAGCCCTTTGCACAAGCCACACAGAAAAGAATTGGCTGAATGCAGAGAGGACTTCAGTGACAAGCTTATTTGGTTTATTTCAGCCACTATACTTGCCTTCCCAAAAGTAAAGAAGGCATAGGAAAGAGAAAAAGGGGGGGGGGGCGGAAAAAAGGGACAAAAATATCTTTTATTGATACTACTACCCAAATGGGTGGTACAGGTTGTGTTAACCTTTCTGAGGACTGGTGATAGAGTTCATACAGCTTGTTCTTGCCAAAGGCTGAAGAGCTTCTTCAAGGAAAACTTTGTTTTTTCCTAAAATTCCTGCAAAATAACCAATCCCACCCTATTTAGTCATAGCCCATGTAAACATGAAGAAAAATCTTTTCACCGTGAGAGTGACAGAACACTGCAACAAGCTGCCCAGAATGAGTCATGGAGTGTCCTTCTCTGGAGATACCTAAAACTCACCCAGATGCGTTCCTGTGTGATCTGGTATAGGTGATCCTGCTCTGGCAGGGGGGTTTGGACTAGATAATCTTTCAACATCTCTTCCAACCGCTAACATTCTGTGATTCTGTGACAGCGATACCACATGTGCAAAGAGATTGCCTGATCTCAACAATGTAACTTTAAAATGGCTGAGCAGTTAGAAATCGAGACTGAATTACCTCAGAAGCCATATCTTTTATTTGTTTTCAAAAGTTCATCAAATCTTTCAGGTGAAAGGTGTTCCAACCAAAATGGTTCTGTGATTCAATGATTCAGTATACTCCATTTTCAAATTATTTTATTTTTCAACGGGAATGTTTGTAAATAGAATTTTTCTCAGTTCCAGAAAGCAACTTGAAAAATCTCCCTGAGGGATGTAGTTGGACATTTAAGCGTAACACTTTTCACCCAAGGTCAATTGAATACAAAAATCAGTGTTTGATGGTGTTTACCGTGATTGCTCTATATTCCATTAATCAGCTATCGAAGCACTACCTTCCTATTGCAAAACTGTCCTACCCATATTAAATATCTGTTTTTGGAAGTGAAAAACTGTCCCTGGAAACCTCTCTCTCTCAAGTTAGATGAGACAAATTAAAATATAAAATAGCACATGGTAAGAGTTCACAAACTCAGAAAGATACATTCACAGAATCACAGAATATCAGAGGTTTGAAGGGGCATCCAGAGATGGAGTCCCACTCCCCCTGTCACAGCACTGTGCAATACCTTATCTACTCTTGGCTTCACATTCCTTATTTCAGTTACATTACTCATTATCTTTCAGTAGACACCAAATTTCACAAAGGGGTTTGGGTCAGGAAGCTTTTTTTTTTTTTAGAATTCTTAAGGCAAAGGTATTTTGACTCCAATATTAAGAATAAGAGCAAGTGATCAAAGGCAGGAAAGCAAAGGAAATGGGAAAGCTATCTTGCAAAACATAATAATACTAGCATAACAAGTATGCTCACTTTTCTTTAGGTTGTTGGTTTCTGATGGTCATCTGGGGAAAGTGATATTTAACAAGATAGTTTGCAAGACAGTTGCAAAGATTAGTTTCTGTAGCACTGCCCTAAGCTGTGGCTATGCTGGAAATATCAGCAAGCAGGATGAGCTATAGTTGAATGGGGTCAGTCTCCAATATGTGCAGGTTCTCATACTTTGTTGTGATAGGTCTTATTGTTTCTATACATCTGTCCATGTTTTAGCCATTGCTAATGGAGAAAAGTTTTGGAAATGCATCCCTATTATCTAACATTTGATTCCAGTAATCCCAAGTGATCTTGGCAGCTTAGTAGAAACCCTAGGAACAGACTTCCTCAGTTCATCTTCCACATCCTTTCTTTTGACAGGTTTATAAGCTCTGTCTACCACATATATAGAGAGCCAAAGTCAACATAGCTGATTAAGCCTTATCCATTTTCTGTACTAGACATCTTTCCAGCATGGCCTAGTCCTTGCTTTGGACTCCTTTCTCCTGTCTGCCAAAGATAAATCTAGGTCACAGCAAACACACACAATGTCATAGTCATTCCCTGCTGTGAACCTGTTTGAGACTGCTTGTGGTTCTGATATTGAGTCTTCTGCAGCAGTTTTTGCCTGCTTTTCAGCATACAGCATTTATTGCTACTTTTTTTTTTTCTCTTAGTCTTTTTTTTTTTTTTCCTTTCACATCAAAATTTGTATCTGAATTACTTGCCTTCTGGTACCTTATAGAATAGAGATGTAACAGCTTCTGGTTTGGGTTGGGGTTTGGTGGTTTGTGTTTTTGTGTGTTTTTTCTCTTTTAATATGGTACTGATAAAGAACATCCTAGACTTCTCTGCATGGTTCTTTGAAACATTTATTGGCACTGAAAACAGCTTATGGATTCCAGCCACTATTGCACTTTGATCTTGAACTGGGGCTACTCCAATAAACACAATCTCTGTGTGTCATGCACTGTATTTCTTTTTGACCTGTTCTATTTCATTTAAAGATTTTCCTTTCTGTATATTGTTTTTAACTTTTCAATAATGTTATTCATCAATGTTACACTGTAACCAGCCCATATTGACTTTTCTCTGCTTCTTAACAGCCATCTAAAGCAATAGATACTACCAAAAAATGTGTTGGCAAGACATGAACAAAGCTGTTTTGAGATGGAAAGAAAAATCAACTTACATCTCCTGATATTTACTTTAGAAATGTGTGTGGTATGTGTATTTTTTAGTAATAAGGATTACATTCTAAAGCAGTGCATTAATTTAGCAAGAAGACTCAGGGTGGGACAGAAGTATTTCAGTAACAAGCATGATAAAAGAGAATAAGGACAGTAAGATTTGACACAAGTAGTGTCAGGGCAGGCACAGCAGCAAAATTGCATTCTAAATGTCAGACTGGATTTTCAATGCTTAGAGTCCACATCCAACCTATGCAGCACTGATCTATCAGTTACATGACCCATTTGTCTACTGCATTCCAATTCTGCGTTTTAAACTGAGATGTCAATCATAAATTTAAAGTGTCAAGCCACAAGTCAAGAACAAAACAAACCTGTAGTAGCTGATGCGGACTTTTAAAAAGAAAATAGCATAAATGAATCATGACCACAACAGTCACCAATTTCTTTCTTCTTGCCATGATCTGTTTTCATTTCAGCTACAGAAGATCTCTCTAAGGGCTTTGAACAAAGGGCAATGTATATATATATATATATATATATATATATATAATATCAAGGATAAAGCAAAACATTTGGGAAAATATTGAAGTTCCTTACACCAAGAAGGAAGAGTAATTATCAAGTAACTTGGTTTTATATTCCTAAGCAAGGTAGGTGTCTTTTTAAAATTCCAGTTACTTTCTAAATCCTTTCATCTTTTTGCAGACATTAGTGCATTTTTTTTTTCCACATTGCACTAGGAATTCAGTCAAGAGGACACTCAGATGTGATTTATCTCACCAGATGTAGATGCTTGCATCTGAGCTGGTCATCTGGCTGTATTACCTAGCAAGGACTTGACTGGGGAAACTACTGTGGCAATAGGCAACTCCCTTCATAGAGTGTGTTTCTATGCATGCTACAAGAACCAAATCCTAGGAGTGTCTGTTTCTTTTCTCTGACTGTGAAAAGCGGTATAGGCAAGGAACACAGGTATAAACATTTCTATGGTAGACAGTTCAAATCAGGTAGGAGGAACCACAATTTCAGATTCAGTTCTAGAAAACACATCAATGTTACCCGTACCATACCATAGAGCCACCATTAGTCTTTTTTTGCTAAAGACAGGAGGAGTCTTTCATCGCTATCTTCTGTCATTCTACATAAATGGTGGTGACACCATGACAGTGAACATACCCCAGCCAACAAATATCATTCTAACAAAACATACAGTTTTTCATGATAGAGGGTAAAAGAAGTAATATTTTCAAATAGAAGAAGTCTTCTTGACTCTTGCAAGAGTTTTTCTACCTACTATGTCACAAAGCCAAGGGCAAGGAAAGTGAATGCATTATAGGTACCTATTATCAAATCTTCCATCTCTGAGGACATAGCCCTTGTTTGCTCCCTCTCTGACAAGAACTATACATTGGACCAAAACAGCTCATACCAGGGAATCATTTTGTTAATCTTTTGTTTTCCTTCTGTGTTAAACATATGCTAGTATCAAGTAAATCGTGGTATATAAAGTTTTTCTAATCTTGTGGTACATTGCTGCTATTCTTAGCTCCCCATTGGTTAAAAGATGTTCAGCTTCACTCATTGGCATGTCTGCATCCTTCCTGTTAGTGTTGCCAAATGTGATGCCTTTTAATCTTTTTTTTCCCTCTTTTACCATATTTGGCAACACTATTTCCATTTCACCCTCAGTTTACAAGCAAGGTTGTCTTGTGCAACATAGCAAAATTTCTGCCCGGTTTGGGGATATTGCCAGGCTAAAACATACAATTCAGGCTGTGCTGCATATTAAAATTCTTATTATACCTGACAGCTGCTGAAAAGGGCTGCTGTGAGTTGCTTGATGTCCCAGGCTAGCTAATGCTAGTGGAAGAGGCCCAAGGAAGTAGCCCTGCATGCTACTCCAGGCTGCTCTAGGGCTGTGGCAATCCTAACACACAGGCTTCTGTGTCCGCTGTCCTTGTGCCCTTTCACTTCATTTATTTCAGTGCACCAAAGTAGGATTCCCTTTTGAATAAAGTGTAGAGAAGTTGAAAGTATTCTGGAATGTTTTCTTTTCAAAAAAGGTAGTCTCTTTTCAAACTCAGGTTTCTTAAAATAAGATTCTCTTACTAGCTTCAGGCTAGCAGGTAACAATTTTTAACTTTTTCAAAGCAGAAATTAATAATTCAAGTACACATTCTTTATTTTCCACTATACTAAAGTAGCTATAATTATAATTTCATTCCAAACAAAAGCTGTGCTTCTTTTCACCCGTTACTTTTTTTCCCCCTTGGTGCACTAATTCATAGGAATAGAACACATATCTCTGAAAAACATGCTTTGCATATATATCTATGGGAAAATACAGGTCCTTGAAGTTGCACCTTTAGAATACACTGCAAAGAAAATGGGAAACTGTTTTCACTCTTGCACATCACCTCCAGAATACATTTACTTCTTCATGCATGATGGCTTTTATATGCACTGCTTGTGATCTTGATTTTGTTTTAATTAATTTATTCCCCATGTAGGCATTGCCACCTGGATAAGTCTTAATTTAAATATGTAGAATAGAATAAAGCTAAACAGGACAAAATAGAACAGAACAGAATGAATATGTCAATGTAATTAATATAGGATATTAAAGTGCACTTTATTTACATGCTTCTTTGAGCTTTTTGCTGCAATTATAATGGCCAAGATATTATTTTCCCTTTAAAAAAAAAGGTTTTGCTCATTGTATGGTTTCAAGACATCTATAAGTAGTGGGGATTATAAAGAGAACTGTCAGAAATAATGAACATTGGCTATGCTGTTTAAAATACCTTATTTGACACATTTTTCCAAAATTATAAGAAATAAGACTCCTTTAGCCTTTTGTATTTATTTGGAACAAGAAGAAGCAAAAAAAAACCCAAGATTTTATTTGTACTGGTTTATACTGAACTTGTCTAAAAATGTTTAGATAAAGGTATTTCTTAGAGAGCAGAAGTCTTTATTTCCAAATCCTTTGTCTGGATGGCTGAGTGTGGCAGTGCTAGGTTAACAGAGAGCTTTTGCACACACTGAACAAATAAGGGTTCGGCCTTCTTTTGAAGGTGCCTATAAACTGGAGTCTTCTTGGCTGATTTTGTCTGATCAGACTTTGTCTGGTGTCCTCCTGCATTCAGCAGAGAGAAATAATCACCTCCAGGCACATCCTATCATGTCAGCTGAAACATACTCTCTGGGTGACTCCATATCTCCATGGAGGGTGCCTTGATGAATACTGAGACCAGATAGACAGCTTTTATGGAAGGGGGGAAAAAAAAATTAGATGGCATGGATCCCTCCCGATTGATCATGAAGAGAAAGAGCCCTGCCCCCATTCTAAGCCAGCGAAACCTGCTACAATAACTCATCTAGGCTTTAAACAGACTAAGTGCTGGCAATCCTGCATTCCTCAGAGCATGATGTGGAGAGCTTCAAAGGGAGCTTTTTCTTCACTCAGACTTCAGCAAAAATACCAGGTCAAAGGTTGAAGGTTTGTAAACTAATAATCCCCAGATGACAGGAGAGGAGCCCTTACCAAAATTCTTTCTTTTTTTTTCTCTCTTTTGTTTACTTCCTGAGGACTCTGTCAAAAAAATGGCTGAAGTACAGGTTTCACAACAAGCAGTAACACTGCAGGTTATCTTGGATGAGAAGGGAAAGATACACATTTTCACACATTTTTAAAAAGAAATATGCATGATCCTAGAAGAGACTTAGGGGTCACCTCTGAAGACTGTATTAGCATTTGCAGCAATGATAAATTTTGGCATTTTCTGTCTATCCTCTTTCAGTTGTCTTTCAGGCACATGAATTGTGTAATCAAGAGGAAAACCAGGAAGTCAGCTGATATCCTCACCTTTTTTAGTAAATGAAGTTACCAAAAATATACACAAGACAATGCAGATCCTCCATGCAAATTTCAGTACCCAGTCTGTACACAGGTTTGCTTTACCAATGCAAGAGTTTGAAGTTTTGTATGGGAGACTTCGTAAGCAGGGAATGCAACTGGAAGGTTTGCAATGACCTCAGGTGCTGAAATAGTATTTGTGAGAACAATTTCCAGCCAGAGGAATCTGTTGTCTCTCAACCAGGAATCCCAACCTGTGCAAGATCAGAAGTTTATCTCCTGGAAGATTTCTCCAGCTCAATTTCCCATAGCTCAAGTAGCCACATCTCTGAAGAAAAATTAAGACAAAGCAGCTCAGTCTTTCACCCGTAGTCCCTCACTACTTAGTCTGTGAAAGAATTCCTTTACTGAGGTTTCTATACATACATACAGATAAGGAAGATACTTACAGCTGTACTGACAAGAAGAAAATGGCCAGGGAGAAAGCTATGTAAACAGCAATTGTTTCCCAGTGTACAGTCACACTTCTCAACACAGGTAAGTTGCCACAGAGAAGAGCAGGAGAGGAAGGCAACCACTCCATCAACTTCTTATGTCAAGGAGGTATGAAATTTCTTAAGTGCCCAGCAAGTGTGACAGAGGCTAAAAAGGTTGGACAACACTAAGCCTGACAGAAAACATTGAAAAAACTCTGGCTTTCCACACAGTTTGTCTTTGATTGCCAACACTATAGGCCACTACAGGCTTCATCTGAGACACAAATGATCAGAACTGATATGACAGCCACTCTGCACATGTGACTCAGTAAATCAGGCTTTCTTGCAGTTGAAAATATGGATGAAGAAAGGTTTATATCAGTTTGGAGGTGTAGATGCCCAGTCAGATCTGGTCATCCATGATGTACTTATAGCTACAGACACGAAGGGAAAAAAAAGGGGGAATTTTTTTGCAGCTCCTCTTACGCCATCTGGGAGTTATTAATTTGCAAGCCTTCGTACTTTGAATTTGTGTTTAAGTCTAAGTGGAAAATAGCTGCTTTGAAGCTCTTCACAACCCCATGTGCCATGGCAGCCAGGTCTCTGTAACTCAGCCTATCTTAATCCCAGATGAATTATTTTAGCAAGTTTCATCAGCCCAGGACAGGTTATTGATGCTCATACTGTTTTCTTTGAGTGGGAAGCATCTTCACTTGCCTAAAAGATAGGGTGGTTTAACCTTTCAGGCCCAGATTAAAAAAAAAAACAAAAACCAAAACTTTAGAAGCCTTTGTAGGGTAATTCAGCCACATTTCTTGGATACCTGTTTTAGGACCTGCTGAACTGAAAACTTGAGTTGCAGCTCTCCTTCTTTCACTGAGAACAGTCAGCTCCTAGGGTCCAGAAGAGACACCTTCTCCAAGGACTTCAATAAACTACTCAAAGAAAATGGCAAAAAGAGGTGTAGAAGAGGGAGACAAGAACAGTCGGCATAAAGCTAAAGAGTAAAAGGATTATAGCATGTAGTGCTTCATGGGTGAAAAAATTAACTGTTCATCTCTTTGTTTAGTTACATACAACTGCTTCCTACACAACACTGCTGGGTTGTTGGTTTTTTTTTCCTGCTGTGCTCTCCTTCATCCAAAGGAAAAATACTTCACTTTTCAGGGAAATAGATTTGGCTACAAAATTTGTTGTCTTTGCTAGCAATGACTAGAAGTTAAAGGTAAAGCCACACAATGGTGGCCCTTGTCCATATATATTCTACCCCAACCTAGCCAGTGTGGTTTTCCTTAAGAACAGCAGATTTGTCATGAAGCAAATACATGACATACTCCGTATGGCTTATCATAGCCAAAAATAGATGACAGAGAAAAGAAAGAAAATGCTTAGTGTTACAAAATCAACAGACCTCATGCTCAGAAAAATGTAAGCCATTTATTACTAGTCTAACTGGTATCATTCTGCATGATTGTAAAAAAGCATGGGAGTTTAATTGTTGAGAAAAAACAATCAATCTTTTACTGGAATCTGAAGGATCAAGGCAAAACATGGCATTGAGCCCAGCTTTAATAACCTTCAGTGACATGTGACCCTTAGTTTTCTTCGGTAGGAAGGGTTTTTTTTCTTCAAGTAGTGGTGTTTTGTTTTGGTTTTTTTTTACACACACACAGAGACAGACAGAGATATCTGACTACTGTAGAGCACGTTACACACCTCAGCTGCTTTCATATAATTTTTTATAAAGTATGTTACATCCAGTTCTGGATTAAGAATAAAATTATTGGAACAATTGGAAATCCTTGAATATGCCTTTTAAAATGTTTGAAAGGATTTTCTAACCCTTCTGTAGTAGAATAGATTGATTTAAAAGTCATTTCACTCAGCATAACTAGCTTCTACAGAAATAATGAAATTGCCAGTTCTCAAGCTGTAAAATTGCATTGCCTTTTAATATAAGTATATCAAATATTTGATAGATCAGTGATCTTTAATTATTTTTTTCCAGTGTGCCTGTCCCAAATTTCCCCCGGTTGATTTTTGGAGGTTTTGTTGTTGTGATTTGATTTAGTTTGGTTTGGTTTTAATTGGCTTATATAGAAAGCAAATCCCAGCTGTTTTTAGAAGCAAATACAAAAAAAAAAACCACAAACAAGCAAACAAACAGGCTCTCAAATTTTCTCACAACACTTCTGCATCTACATTTCCCAGATGACAGATGAGGATTGGTCGGAGTCCAGGAGCTTTGCAGTGCACTATGCCATGAATAGGTGGGGGTGAAAGAAAACAGGAGAAATCTTAACTAGACTTTGTTGGTTTTGACCTACATTTCTTTTTGTACTCTCATATATACAGAATTTACAGAATTCTTGCATGCAGCCAGTGACCCATACTGAAGTCAATGGAAACTGAAATATCCCTATGAATATCTGCAGAATTAAAACCTGCCTCTAAAGCATGTGTAGACAGAACCATTTCTGCTGAAAGAACCTAATACACTATCACATATATGATGCTGGGGAAATTTAGAAAGAGCCAAGGAGGGAATGCTGGCCTTGCCCTTAGCTCTCCCATAATTTCTAGACTCATCCTGTTTAGGTGCACTCTCAGTTAACTAATAACAAGATACTTTGTCAGAAAACGGAGCAGTATCCAGCTGGGTGAGGGATTATTTTCCTCCATCTCCTCCACCTTTACTCTGCCCTGATGAGGCCTCATCTGGAATACTGCATCCAGCTCTGTGCTCCCCAGTGCAAGAAGGACAAGGAGATACTGAAAAGAGTCCAGCAGGGAGTCACTAAGATGATTAGGGGACTGGAACTGTCCAGTCTGTAGAGGTAGAGGGGATTTTTTTTTTTTTTTTAATCACTCTACATTCTATTTTTTTGTTCTTTTTTAACCCTTTAAAAAATATTTTTTATATTTTAATAATACTGCTGGAACTAGAATTGGGACATTTACCTTGCCAGGAGAGCTGAGAAGTGAGTCTGTTTAGCCTGAAAAAGAGGAGAGTGAGGGGAGATCTCATTAGTCTTTATAAACATTTAAAGCACGAGGTTCATACTCTTCTCAATAGTGTCCAGTGACAGAACAAGAAGCAATAGATGCAGACTGGAGCACATGAGGTTCTGCATAAACATGAGGCAAACATTCTTCACTTTGAGAGTGGCAGAGCACTGAATCAGGCTACCCAGTGAGGTTGTGGAGTTTCCTTCTCTGGAGACATTTTAAATGTATCTATTTGGATGCATTCCCATGTGGTCTGCCCTTCAAGATCCTGCTTTGGCAGGGGTGTTGGACTAGATGATCTCCAGAGGTCCTTCCAACCCCTACTATTCTGTGATTCTGTGGCATTTTCCTGTGTGATTTACTCTAGGTGATCCTGTTCATCTACAGAGGTTCCTTCCTACTCCTACCATTCTGTGATCCAGCTCTGGTGCACCCAGCATAAGAAACACATGGACTTTTTAAAGCAGGTTCACAGAAAGACCATGAAAATAGACAGGACTGGAGAGGAGAGGGCTGGAACACCTCCCCTGTGAGGAACGACTGAGACAGTTGGAGTGTTCAGCCATAAGAAGAGGCTTCAGGGTAACCTGATAGTGACCTTCCAGTACTCAAAAGGAGCTTACAGGAAAGATGAAGAAGGACTCTTTATCAAAGACTGGATGGAGGGATTTTTTATTTTTTTAAAAACTAAAAGAGTGTAGATTTAGATTAGATATAAGAAAGACTTTTTTTGTGATACAAGTCATGGAGCTGCCCTGAGAACTTTTGGATGTCCCATCATTGAAAGTGTTCAAGGCCAGGTTGGATGGGCCTTTGAACAACTTGATCTATTTAAAGTGTCCCTGTCTATGGCAGGGGGCTGGGGAGAGGTGAGGCAGATGAGGTGGGATAGAACTAGATGATCCCATCCAGCCCGATCTATGTTTTGATTCTGTAAGAATATTCCTTGCTTTTTACATTTGTGCCAACATCCTGGTGTCATTTTATTTTCATTCTACTAATCTTCCTTTTCCCCCTTTTGCTTCTTCACTCTCTGCCTGCATTTAAAAAACTTCAGGGTACTGGGCAATGGAAATTTCAGAAAATACAATTCTTCAGTTCCTTTTTGGATGGAAAACAAACCCAAACCTAAACAAACAGAAGACCAGGAAAGTCTTCCATTCTCAATTCTGTTACTAGCAGTTACATTTGACATATCAGTGAACTCCTGGTCCAGTTATCTGTACAAAAAATTTCAACCAATTTTGACTGGTGCTCCTCTTGCATTCTATTTTACATCTGCTGAGTATCTGAAAATATTATTTTCTACTGGTAAAAGGTAAAAGAGTCTATTCATTAGTACTGATGTAGATATCACTAATTTGATTTTGTTGTGGTTTTGCAGTTACCTGCCCTCTCACCTTTCAAAATAAACCCCGGCTAGGACTCAGAACACTGGAAGTTGATAAATGAAGCCTTATATTTACAGCAATGAACAATATATAAGCAAATATTTACAATGTGTAACAGACATTTACAGATATCTACAATGAAAAGGTAATACAGAAACACCACAGCCCTCCCAGAGACATCCCAAGAGGGGTAGCCAACCACCCCTACCACATCTCCCCGCTTTCCCCAATCTTATCTCACCATCTGTTGATGCTGAAGATAGGTGGAGGTAGATCGGCCAGGGGGATTAGTAATAGGAAAGAAATTAGTAGAATTATTGAAAACTAGCTACCAAGGCAGAGAGACAAAGGAACCATGCAAGAGAAGCAGCCGCTGCCCAACGAGGTCTGAAACCATCTGTCCTATCTATATTTTGGCTATACTTTTAAAAAACAACTTTTTTTTTTTCTAAGTAAAGCTGTGAGTGAAGTGACATACTGTGTTTTCCTCTCTCAGCCAATAGTCTAATTTCTCACTCAAATTCTCCAATTAGTTCAAACCAGCACAGATTTCCATGTGGAGGACTTGCAACAAGAGAAAAAAAATCTCTTCACTATTAGATATGTAATAGCATGCTAGAGTTAGGGATGTTTCTTCTAAACTGCAGGAGAAAGACAGTTGCTAAACTGCAGAGCTACATGGATTTGTGTGCAGCTGAATGAATTTTGTCATACATTTCATAGACCTTGTTACTTCTCTAAAGCCAAGGAAGATATGAATACCAGTGTCAGTGCTTCAAGTTATAATTGCTGCTGCTCTGCCTAGCAGTGACAAGCGTGTCGTTAACTATACACGTGCCTCAAATGACATGCAGTTATGTTAACCAACCAGTTGGAAATGTCTGGTTGCTGCCCCACTGTAGTGGCTGCATTCTAACATCAAGTCAAAAGGTATGTGAGTGAATGCTTGCAGATTCCCAATGGGTAAAAAACTGTAATATGCCAAAGGAAGCATTTTAGGAAGAACTTGCTGTAACAAACTCAACCCCTTTATGGTAGACTTAAACCTACATTTATTTGCAGGATTACCTCCTGCTATTAAAAGGTACAGAAGTTAGTCCATATCTCTGTTGGTGTGTGAAAGGCACACACAAACAGGGCAATTTTAAGCATCAGGAGAAGACAAGACAGCACAAAGGAAAATTATTTCCAAACAGAAGTCTTTTTAATAAATTACTTAAAACTATTTATTTGATCAGATAGTATTCTTCCAAATTCTAAAGATCTAAGCTGATTGTATTGATCTCTATTCTATTGTAGTAAACCACTACCAGCTCTACACAAAATGGCCACTGTTTGGCAGCCTTTATGATAACATATTTTGAAGCCAAATCTTTGGAAGCTTAGTTTTGCCTCTGCTCATTACCACCTTTAACTTTGACTGGAAAAACGGCATCATGCTCTTGCACAGGTAATTGTCAATATTTACTCCGGAGACCTTTGATTTTGAGGTTAACTAAATGATGTGGTTGTTTCCATTCATAGAATCCCAATATTTACACAGGATACATGTATTTGCACAAAGCTGTGTTTATACAGGTTTCTGTCTGAAGTGGCTAGCTAAAAACTAACTCTCTTCCTAAAGCTATACCATCACGTCAGCATGGAAAGATGCTGAAGGGATTATATCAAGCAAAGCACTTCATAGGCACTTTGGATCTGATCTTGTGTCAGGGGCTCGGCTGCCTCAGAACTGAGTAATCTTGAGCTTCCCTGCACTGTGCAGATGCGTCACAGGTCTGTATCCAGAGCTGTTTGGAGGTACCTCAGCTGTGTGTTGGGGCTTTCTGTCTGCAGGTGGATAGCCAGGCTTGAGGGGGCAGGAACATGGACAAATGTGTGCTCCTGTGCTCTGTTTCCATCCAGAACTAGGGTGCAGCCAGTTTAGGGATAGCCTTTATGTTTTCGCTGTAGGCTGCAATTGTCTGTAATAGCTTACAGGTTTAGCCTGGATTTTGTAAACACTCAAAAATTTGGGAATGCCCTGGGTCATCAGAACAGGGCTGCAAGATAGAAGGGACACCCAAGCCCCCTGTTTCATCCTCCCAGTTCAGAGGGTGCTGAGCCGGTGCTGGATGAAGACATGAGCAAAGCTGAGTTCTCAAGAGTTGAGCCCAGGGAGATATATGGGAACCAGCAGGACAGCAGGCTGTAGCAGGGAGCATTGC
This sequence comes from Psilopogon haemacephalus, assembly GCA_013396835.1. Classification (NCBI taxonomy): domain Eukaryota; kingdom Metazoa; phylum Chordata; class Aves; order Piciformes; family Megalaimidae; genus Psilopogon; species Psilopogon haemacephalus. Next base: position 140,174 of record VWZI01020614.1, on the reverse strand, counting down.
TCCTCTCCCTTCCACTGTGCATAAAGGCTGCCTGGCTGTGGTCCTCAGGAAGAGATACTCATCATCTTGAATTCATTAAAATTGTCCTCATCTCTCATGGGTTGTTTTCCTTTTTTTCTTTTTTTTCTTTTTTAATTTGCACAAACAAACTATGCTACACTCCCTCATTTAAAAAACAAGGGAGATGTCCAACAATCTGGTAACCTCTCAGAATATTTATTTTAATGTACTGGCCTTTCACTTCTGGAGATTAGGGAGTCCTCTGGGGGCCAAGAAAATCTTAACAGTGGAATTCAAAGGGACATGGAAAGGTTTTGGTTTGGATTAATTAAATACCTTACATGTGTGAAAGACTTCCGTACTAGTTTTTCTAGTAAGGCCAATGCAGCACATTGTGTGCTGGAACTGGGTTTGATCTGAGACACTTCTGCTAAAAACATCCAGCTGAGTTGTAGGAAGAAAAATGATCTCTCTGCTCCAAGACTCAATACCTGGTAGGGAGGAATTTGTGCTGCATGAGGGAGGGAAAATGCTGGGGAGCAGTAGCAATCATCAGGACGTGTCTAACTTGCTCCACAGGCAATTGTGCAAACACAGCCCCCAGCTCCTCAAACGCAGGGAGCAACGCTTAGCTCCAGGTCACACACAGGTTCCACAGAAGGCATTTCTGCTCTGAGCTCCATCTGAAGATGGGGACCAAGCATGCAGGCTTTGGGGTGATGCAGGAGGGATTCCCCAGAAACCGCCTTCTGAAATTAAAGCTGTAACTATTCCTTCTCAGCTATGAAAGCTTTGGCTAATGGCTTTGCCAGGAGCAGGTGTCTGACTAGTCAAACTAAGGAGTGGTCATTAGCCTCTACAAACAGAGGACATAGCCAGGCCAGAGATGAAGAAACATGAGAAAGAAACAGTTTTAACAAGTAGTTTGTGAATAAATGTAAATAAATCCATAAAATCCTTGGCAGATTCTCTTCTTTGGAGAAAAAAATTAAGACATCTCTCATCCACTGTTGATGGAACTGCTAAGATATTTCTTTTTAAAACATGACATTAAGAATTCAGTCAAAGGCATCTTAGTAGCTTTTCTGGCTGGCTGCTAAAGGGCTGGTTTAAAAAGCACAGAACTCTATTTTTAGGGAGGAAATTGGTTTGTGGATTAAAACTCAAAGAACAAGGTAAACAACAATTGCATATAAATCTTTACTGCAAAAGATTATTTCTTTTCTCTTCAGTGCAGGTTAGTTCTTTCACAACTGGCTGATGAAAGAGGCTCTCACTGTTATTTTTTCCCTATGTAGGCTACACAAACTCTCAGGTATAGTAATACATTATGGAAGAGCAGAACGAGTGTATATGGAGGAAAGAAGGGAGGGGAAGTAAAGCCAGCAAAATTAGCTTCTGATTGTCAACTATCCCAGCTGGAATTAGATTATGTCACTTGTGAATATTTCATAGCTACCAGCTGAAAGACATCTCGTCAAGCAATTAAAGCAAATCAATGAAAGATCTGAGTGTTTTGCTTCTCAGTCAGCTAAAATGAGCCATGAATTGTATTAAACAAGAAAAACAATATACTTCTTCCTACTGGCAACAGGAAGGAAATTCGGGTACAGATTTGTCCATCAGTGTGTTGCTGAGTGGTAGTTCCCTGGAGGAATGGCTTAGGGACTCCTATAGGTGGCAATATGCCTGGGTTGGGTAAGCATGCATCTATTGTGCTCTGGTCTGTGCAGGAGGCATCAGGGGAAACCTCTTCTTCCTAACTAAAGCATGTTGGAGGATGTTACAGCATTTGTTTACTACAGGCTTGTTGCAACAAAACAAGGGCTAATGGTTTTAAAAGAGGGTAGATTCAGACTAGATGTAAAGAATAAATGATTTACTGTGAGGGTGATGAAGCACTGGAACAGGTTGCCCAAAGAGGTGATAGAAATTCAGTCCCTGGAAATATTCAAGGCCAATTTGCATGGGACTCTGAGAAACCTGATCTAGTTGAAAATGTCCCTACTCACTGTATGGGGGTGATCTTTAAAAATCTCTTCCAACCCAAACCATTCTATGATTCTGCTTGGCAAGCTTAGAAATTTGTCACGTGAATTCCATCTCTAAGCTAAACCCTCACTGATGGTAAAGATAATCATCCAAAGGAGGCAGCAGAGACAGAGCTTCATGGTACAACTTTGAGGGGGTTGCCTCTTTTCTTTTTTTTTTTTCTGATGTGATTCTAGGGCCATGGAGCAGATTGCTTGCAGGAACAGGCAGGAACAAAGTTCTTGTTTTCTGAGCACCATTAGGTGGAACACTGGAACAAGGTACCTGAGGAAGTGGTGGAGGCTCCATCCCTGGAGATATTCAAGGTCAGGCTTGATGGGGCCCTGCACAACCTGATCTAAGTGGGGATGTCCCTGCTTACTGCAAAGGGGTTGAACTAGATGATCATTAAAGGTCCCTTCCATCCCATTACATTCTGTGATTCTATGAAATTAAACCTAATGTTCATTTTCTAGAACAACATCAGCATCTATGGAGAAATTAATTGTTCAGCTGGCCTCTTAATCTAAATGACAGTTTTATTACAATTAAAGGAGCCCCTTTGCTTGCATTTGACAGATTTTATTGTGTTTATATAGACTAATGAAACAGAATGAAGTTACGCAGTTTATATTAAACTAAAATGACTGATTTATTGTATTTAAACCCCAAAATTTATCATACATTCTCTTTAATGCCACACAAACTACATTAGATCACTGTTGGTTTATATTCTACTTTGGTGATTTGCCTAGTTGAATAAGGTTTTGTGAATGCACTAAGATAAGGTGAATTAATGTTCAAATAGTTAAAACAGTAAAGACTCTCTTTAATCATTTTAGAAGGGTAAAACTTGTTGTGGTGCTAGGTCTAGCCTGTGCTTCAAGTCAGTGGCTCTAATTTCATGGGTTGCTGTTGGTGATTTTGCCAAAGGGCTTTAATTAGAACCTTTGCCAAGTGAGATCAACTTTCCACCCACTCATTTTTGTTGTTGAGATTTCTCATTGCTTATTTTTATTAATCTATCAAACTCCATTATTCCTCACTGAACACCCAGCTCAAATGGTCCCCACTGTATACAGTATTTGACAGAAAGGAACAATGAGTACTCAGATTTCCACGTAAGCACTGAGTTGGTCACCATAAATCTAAATGCAACCTCATTTACATTAATCTTAATATTTTGTGATGATGGAATTCTTCTCACCCTATTTTAGACTTCTGTCACATAGATACTGACAGCCCATCTCATTACTCATTAACAGACACAATTAGATATGTGGTGAGATTCACTGGACATGGCTTTTAGACATCAACTCCAGGATGAGAATGGTTGCGCTGTAATGCTTCTATTCCTTTCCATACAGAGGAAGCCTAAGGTGATTATTTCAGGTGTAGAAGACATTTACAGTGCAGAAATCTATTTAGTCAGATTTATCCCAGGGCCGATATCTGACATATTGCTAGGACATATTCAAATCACTTTTTATTGTCAATACAAGTATAAACAAAGGGCTTGGAATAATACCTTTTGTAAATCAACCTCCAAAACAAATAACTGAAATCAGTGCTATAAAGGGGTTTCAGAGAATTCTAGGAACCTTTGAGCAGACCAAGAAGTGTTATTTAAGAATAGAAATTTTCCTGAAAACTTGACTTTCAAAGACTAAATTAATTTCATATATCCAGTTTCGACTTGATAACCAATTTTGGCCAAAGAATCTACAAAGGGAGAATTTCAGGATATAATTTTTCTTCTTTTACAAAAGTGGATGCTTAACTCATTACATCACTGATTTATTTTCCTTCACAGTACTGCTGTATCTTCAGCTCGGCTTTCCACTCTGGCTGTTAGCTCATTGGCATACATTGTTTCATATGTAATACTATGGGGAAAGAATGATACCAGGGCTTATTTTCTGTTCAGTTATTAAAATGGTATGACCGAGTGAAAAACTTAAATGATTACTATGGCTAAATGTATTGTTTAACAATATAGACATTTGTGGGTATGAGTAAACTGGACCTAAGGGTCAGCTTTAGCTTTTAGGACTTTATGAAGGATGCTGAGTCTCACTGCCCTCTTAGATGCCAGCTGTCTGTACATTGGGTCTGTACAGTCTGTAGTGCATGCATTTGTCTTACCTGTGGGTGGCATCTAGCAGTTTCATTGTCAGAAAGCTTCAAGTAATCTCCAGGATGCAGTTGTACTGGCACCAATCTCTGTTCAGTGTAAGCAGAGATTCAGTAAATTCCATTCCTTTGTGGCACCCATTCGAACTGCAGAAAAGCAGGTCTAAGAAAGAAACAGGGTGGAAATAGGTTCCTGGCTGATTGTCCCTACTTCTTGCTAACTCTTCATGCAGCCGAGGAAATCATGTAGGCTCACAGTCTTGTGAATCCTCTATAATGTTCAGGGACTTGTCAACTGCCATGCATCAGAGATAGGGAATCCCAGCAAACAGGATCTTCATTGAAATATAAAAATTCTGATTCTGAAGTACTTAGGTTTTTATACCTGAGGAGCAGCTGTGTCTGGTCATATAAGTTCAGCACGAAGTTTCCTTTACATGACTCATTCAAAGAAATAACATTTCTCCCCCACTGAATTTCAATGAGAAAAGTTAATACACCATGCCAGAACACATAGAAGCCAATACCAAAAAATGCAGCTGCTTTAATATAACATAGTTGTCCTCCCTAAAATCAAGGGATCACATATATTGCCCGTTTGAAAGTTTCTAGCCTAATGATGGATTCATGTCTCTAAGACAGGTGCAGAATCTCACCCATGGATGTCATGAAGGGCCCAGAAGTCTTGGCAACTTGAAAAAGTTATTAATTAAGAATATTAGTTGTTATAGGAGCTTTTCTTATATTAAAAAAAAATAGCAAGAAAGAAAAGAAACAAAAAAAAAAAACTTAAATGCCTTTGAGTTGAAGAACAGTATCTTTCCTTCCAGAGGCAACATCCCCTATTCTTCACTGTTTGACTTGTTTTGCTTCTGTATTTTTTGCTCTACATACATTACAGCAATGAACCTTAGAGGCAAAGTTTTTCAGGTGTGCTAATGAAGTGCTTGGTGTTGTTAAATAATGCCTGGGTAAAGTGTTGTATTTTGTAGCAAGTACTTTGCTATAAAATAGATATCCAAGTTGCAATGTAGAAAAATATGAAGAATTTGTGACAAGTAAAATGGGGGGGAAAAGGAAAATACTATTTCTGTGGCCATGTATAAAGAATTTCTATTACAGAAGTCTGACACAATATCCTTGAAAGTGATAAAACTGTTATGAGTTACAGACACAAATACATCTGCAGAGGCATTTGATGCTATTGAAATTTCATTGCCATGCTTATCTGGATTAGGATTTTTGTTATTTAGAATCATAGAATCAGTCAGTGTTGGAAGGGACCACAACGATGATCTAGTTCCAACCCCTCTGCCATGGGCAGGGACATGCTACCCTAGATCAGGCTCTTTGTGATAATTTAATAACTTCCTAGTTTCTTAGGATATCAACATTTTTAATGTAAATATATGGTTGTCTACTGCTTTTACCCTCATTTTTTGTGATGTGTGGAGTGACTCATCGCTTTTCTTTTTTTTCCTCTGGAAAGTTTCGGGTACAAATTGGACAAAGTCAGTTTTACAGAGGGCCTGAGGACCAGAAAAGACTTTCTTTACACCAAACTAACTAGGCAAAGCCCTAAAGCTGTTAACTTTCTTATTGATATCTCATGCTATTAGGGATTCCATACTTTCATTTCAGTGCTATTGTTTTCATTTTTCATCAAATCGTTTGAATAAAGAAAGAAAGTTACTCCACTCCCCAGTTCACAGGCAGGAATTCACATGTTGGCATATTTAATTGAGCCTGTTGCAACCACTGAGACCATGCAGTCTGAGCTTTACAAGGTAAGGCCACATGAAGCAGAAGTAAACATGCCAAAAAACCAGTCAGTCTTTACAGTTGCTAGAAAAGGTGTTAATATTTCTCTCTGTTCTAGTGGAACCTCAATGGGACATGAAAAACTCATTCGTTAAGCACCACTGCAGAGTGACAGATGCTGGCATGTATAATTTGACAGCTGCAAATACCAGGTACTAGAAAGTGTCATTTCCCATAAGTATAAAATAATGGGTCATTATTCTCTGACAGATTCAAAACCAAGTACTGTGAATAAATGAATCAGTAATCCTGTGTACTTTAAAAGAAAAATAGAACATTCTTTTTCTTCTTCCAGAAATAAGGGTGATTTCCTTTGTTCTTCCCTCACCTGCATGCATTGCTGCCAATTGCCAACCCACTGAGGAGGTGGAGCAGAGGAGGGACTTGTTCACCTCATCTACTTAAGGCACTTACAATCTTTACGTTCCCAAAGGAGGGATGCTGTCTTCCTAGGTAGCCAGTGCAGAAATAGCACATGCATCCAGCACACACTTCAGAGGAGAGAATTTCAATCTTTTCGATTCCAAGAGGGTCCCAGGAGAGTAGGCACCCAGGTTATATGCCTGATATGAAGGGTGCAAATATATGTCTCTTGAGGGTTATCTGTCCTGCTTCATGCTTATTGATAGGATGCATGTTGTTGGGTGCCCCTTTAGGAGTACTTCAGCTCTGACCGTTTCTTGCTTTTAATTCTGAGCCCACTTTTCTACAGCTGGGACATTTGCCACAATGACCTTTGTCAGGCAGATATTTAACAGTGGAGGAACTTTTCATTTCACCTTAACATTTCAAGAAGGAACACTGTTAAACATGTTTGTCTTGCTCAGGGCAGGAGGAAATCTGTCCACTGCTTAAAAGTGAAGTGCAGGCAGGGAGCAGAGACAGATCACAGGGACAGAGCTCTGCTTGAGCTGTGTCTATTGCACTTGCAGCAAAAGTAAGGTTAAAAGCTTTTGTTGAGAGACTTGATATGCAGGTTTACATGTTTTCATTTTCTTCTTTTAGTTTGAGGCATTGGTAACTGAAATTTCTCTTTTATGATCCTACTTTGGCAGGGGGATTGGATTCAAAGATACAGAGTGGTCGTCTCCAACCCCTCCCATTCTATGATTCTATGATTCAATATAGCATATAGCTATAGTAACAACATGTCTGTCTCCCTAGTATTTGTTGGCTATGTAGTTTGCTTTTTTGTGTATAAAGTAAAAATGAGTTTTAAAGGCAGTAGCTCAGGATGTGTGGTGCATGGAGTGCTAGTAAAGTGGTTCAGACACGGCTGGCAGCAGAAGTCTGCAAAGAAACCATCATATCAGAATGAAAACAGCTGTCTGCCAGCACCATAAAATTTAGGAAATGTTGTGGGTGATTAGTTGCTGCTCCTAATGTGTGAAAGTTGGCCTGTCTGCATACAGGCAAAATAAACTCCCTTTTACTTCTTGACACTTATGCATAGAAATCATAGGACATTGTGGGATTGATTATAAGCTATAAAAGCCAGGAAGTTCAGTTTTAGAGTGAAGACCATGGCAATGACTGTCTCTTGCTATTTGGATGTCACTGCTTAAAAAGCTAAGGTGAAATGAAAAAGGAGCAGGAAACAAACCTCAAATGGAGAATGGGATAAAAATCTAATGGGAAAAGCAACTTGGTCAGGAAGGAACACTCAAGCACATAATATAAGACACCTGGCCTTTCTGAAACTCGTGAGGTTTAAGAAAATCTTAGTGGTTCTGGAACAATAGCATGGGAACAGTCCAGCAAACACACATTCTGATGAGTGCCACATAGTCTTTTTCCCCAAAGACAGACATCCTTCCCATTTCTGCCTTCCCACTAACTGGAATATTTCCAATAGACTCCACTTCAGTGAAAGCAAAAAATAATCTGGATTGATTGTAAAGAAGAGACTATAAAAGAAGGACTTGCCTTTTTTTGGTCCGGTTGGGGTTTTTTGCTGTGAAGCTATTCTAACTGTGTGGAATAAACTGTTTTGCAGATCATTTAAAATCTGAATCAATTGAATGTTTTCTTTCTGTGAGGGATTTGTCTCACTGAACTGATAATGAAATAGATGTGAAAATTAAGGACAGAAGAGGGGGTAAAAGTTTGTTTTTTTTTTAATATACTTCTGAGCCTTCTGCTTTAAGTAATAATAACAATGATAAATATTTATATAGCACCTGCCATTTTATGGCTTAAAAGCACTTAACACTTAAATATATATTATTGTTCAGAAATAGGGAAGAAAAAAACAAAAACCTGTTCTAGAGTGAAAGGCAATTTCTAGCTGATAGCACTGCTGGAAAACAGAAAATAAACAGGATTTAGTGCAAAGTAAACCAGAACTCTTCAAACTAGGAACTGACTAGAAGAACAAAGCTAATGTTTCCACTGCTGCAAAATTTGTCTGTGGAAATTTCAGAGACTGATTTTTCTCATCTTTCATAAGCAAGCTGTAAAGCCTAGGTCCCTCAAAGAAAGTGAATGGTTTAGTACTTGCTCTAACAAAGGACAAGGTTTTATTCTCCCAATTTAGTAAGATCCAGCCTTGGAAGAAATGTTAAGATTTAAGTCTAAGTGCCCACAAGGGGTTAAGAAGGGCTGTAGAAATGACTAATGCTTTTGCCTAAGCAATAAAACCAAATTCTTGAGTGGGGGGAAACTGCAATATTTTTGAGTGCCTTTTCATCACAAAAATGTCATAAAAAGATTTTCTTTCTTTCAGTATGATTCACTTCATTGTATTCACAAGAAAAGTAAAGGAAATTAAGACTTTTACTCTGGGAAATGCCATTTTCACTTTTTAATACCAGTCAGCAGCCCCGTGATTTAGGATTCATCCCCAGGAGGATACTAGGGCAAGCAGATGAACTTTAATATCTTCAATTCTTACTGGTCAAAATCAACTAAAATAACAATTTGCTAGACAACAGCAGAAACACAGTCCTTAGGTAAATATCCTAGAGGTTATTCTACAAAGTGACTCTCATTCAGTGAAATGCATATTTAGTAGTATTCTAATTTTGTGGAAAGTAGGACAACTCCAAAATGGAGGCATAAAGGAGCCTGTCTCCAAGTGCCCTGTCTCACAGGACAGATTTATTTCATAAACGTAAGGAAACTTCAAACTTCTGCATGTGTAACCTTAATTAGAGCGGAATTTAACTTCCTTTTTTTCTTTCTTTTAAGCTGTTTAGGAGATTTTTCTGCTTACAGTGGAGGGTATTTTAAGAATTAATTTAAAGATCCTAAATTATTGTGTATATATACTAAAAATATGCTAAATCTAACCTTTGAAGTAGTTCTTACCTCTTTTGCTTCCAAAATGAAAACAACAGAATAAAAGTTTCTCTGAATTAAATAGGTGTACTCTGTATTTCACTCTTAGCTGAGAAAGACCTTTGTCCAGGGCTGTAAAGGTAGTGTCCTTATAATAAGCAGCTTTGGTCCCTAACAACTTTGAATGAGGTTTCTTGAAATCTCCATCACCTCTCTCAGATCCCTCAGAGTCAGTAGGAATCCATTAATTCACTGACAGTCACATTGATTCAGACAAGCAGGTACATGGCAACACATGCTACACCAAGACACTAATCCTGGTCCTGGGGTATCCAGCTCTACACTTACACTTTGCTGATCTTTTTTCCACCTGTGCTAGGAAGAAGGATTGTTGCTAGCCCAAGCAACAAGCTGTGTTGCCTCCTGTTCAAGATTCATATCCATAGCCAGCTACAGATTGTTAAACATGCGAACTGTGCTTTTCCATGACTCCCTAAGCTTTTGGAGGTGGCCTCCAAGACATGGGAGAATTTGGCCTTCTAGCATCCACCTCCTGCCTTTTGGGGCTAACAAATCTAGTATCTCCCCAGCCTGGTGCTCCAGCACTGCTGAATGTCACAACCTACTTACTTTCAGGTATATGACCCAAGGAAGAATTGATGAACCAGAAGAGTATCAGCAGACTGTAAGATCTTACTCAGTCTTGGAGTTACCAGCAGTCACAGCCTCATATCTGAAGGGATTTGTGCTAACTTTTAGACTAGGAGAAAGTACAGACAAAAGCAGTCTTTGCCTTTCATACTGAAGCTAGGCCACAGGAAACCATGATGCTGGACCACAGTATTGCAAAAGAAACGTCTCTGACCTAATTGCTGTGGTATTTACTTCTGAGGTGGGAGACTTAATTTTTGTCCTTGGTCCCAGATTCGGTAATATATTGCATATTTAAGAAAAGTAAGTAAAATATATAAAGAGAGTTGTGAGAAGGGATGGAAATGCAGAGCTTCCTTACCCTACCAACCACCCTTCTCTCCCTCCTTCCTTTCACAAGTTAATTTTTCTGAAGGGGTTGAGAGTGTTGTTGCTCTCCTGAAAGGAAATGGGGGGAGTGGAAAGCCCTCATTTTCTACTGCCTGCTCAATGTCTGAAGATTGTGTAAGATGCAGGACACAACACCAGAAGTTCTCAGACACTTTTCACAAGAAAACTGAGCAAGTTCTCTGACTTTGCCCACACATATGATCCAGAGGGAAAGAAAACTCCTGCAATCTCTCGTAAAGGGAAGAGGTCAGATTCTAAGGTCTCCATTATTTTTTAGTAGCTAACATCAGCTTTTGCCTGCTCTGTGTGGTGGCCACAGCTAAAGCTGTTCTTTAACACTGAATTCTCATTATTCATTTGAAAGGGTATTTAAGCACCTAACTTGCAGCTGTAAATTGCATAGAAGCCTAATGGTTACATATGATAATGTTGCCCACCAAGAAACATATGTTGTTTTCTAGATCTGATCAAATGCTTTAGAGGAAAGGCCTCTTACTTGAATCTCTAATGGTGTTTTCTTATGTTTCAGACTTGCCTTTGCGAAATAAGAGATTTCCATGCTGTAAAGGCCTTTGTGCATTTCCTACACAGATTTTACTGTGCTAGGGGAAATGCTTATGCAAATAGGAAAGATGGTAGAGAAAGCAGAGAAGAAAAACATCAGAAGAACAAAACTGCATTTCTTCTACCTTCATCAGCTCGGCTATATTTTCTTCCTGACAGCAATTTTGAAATAGCAAAGGAATTCCTTCTTCTAACTCTTCCTGCAACCTAAATGTATAATTGATGAAAACATATTGGTTACATGAAAGCCTCACAAAACCCACCAGGAAAGCACTGTAGATTATTTTTTCCTCCTTTTGCCAATATGTTTTTACAGATGTGATACGTGGCTTAAGCAGCCAAAGCAGACGGTCCCACTTTAGCCCTGCCAAATAGTCCAAACAAAGAAAAGAGTGGTTGTTTTTTTTTTTTCTTTCCCTCTCCTGTTCACTTTCTCTCCAGAGCATCCCTAGGGCAAGCTGGGGAAGGGGGAAGATAAAAAGGAAGGAAGAGAGGAAAAGAGAGAGAGAAAAAGAGAGATAAAGAGACAGAGAGAGAGAGAGAAAGACAGAGAGAAAGAGACAGAAAGAGAGAGAGAGAGAAAGACACAGAGAGAGAAAGAAAGAGAGAAAGGGAGAAAGAGAGGGAGAGAGAAAGGGAGAAAGAGAGGGAGGGAGAAGGAGAGGGAGAGAGAAAGGGAGAAAGAGAGGGAGAGAGAAAGGGAGAGAAAGGAAGAAAGGGAAAGAATGAAAGAAATAAAATAAACTCTTAATTGGTATACCTAAGAAAATCTGTGAGAAATACTGCACATTTAGAGCACCAGCTTTGATTCCTGCAAGACTCAGAAGTAGCGGGCAGCAAGGACACCCCAGTGGCCTTTGTCGGCCGGTGCACCGCCTGTGGCACCCCAGGGCTGCAGCTGCCACCATGTCGAAGGTTCGAATGCCACCTAGTGGGCCTCCTCCACCTGAAGCCAATGAAGCCATTGAATTAAATCCCTGCTGGTTGCCCTCACAGTGATTAATACATATTGCAGCTGAATCTAGAGCCCGGGCCACTGGATCACAAAATACTCCGAGGCAGCAAGAGCAGCAGCATATGCCATAGCGTGTTGCAGGGGTGTCCAAGATGTCATCTGCTGGTTCAAAGGCAGCACAGAACACTTAGGCACCATGACCAGCTCTCCTCCTTCACACGAGGGCGTAGGCCTCTCTCAAGTGTCCTCTGGCCGCTTGAACGCCCTTGTAACTCATAAGATCTTTCCTCTTTGAAGTTTGTAGAAAACCTACATGTGAGGAAAACTGCCAGCCTACCATACTCAGTGCACAGAGAGTTGTGATAGATGGGTTATTTTCCCCCATTGAGCTGAGAAAGGCAAACTGTGTGCATCTGTAAGAAAATGAGCTAACTGCAATTCATGGTATGGCTGTGGAGTATGATGCAGTTACTCACTGAGTATTCCCTTGACATCCTACAAACATAGAAGTAGGAAGCAGTAGGAAGGAAGTGATCAGCCAGACCTTCTGAGGACTGGATAAAAGGTCAGGCTTAAGAGGGAGAATTCTTGTCCAAATGTCACTGTTCTCCACCTTTTTCCTCTGTGCTATTCTGTTTCCAGAACCCTACCTGGTGATGGGAAGAGGTGGCGGCAGCAGTGGCCACGTGCTGGGAAGGAAGTGTCCATACTGTTGCTCTCACTGTTGCTTGCATGTCATTCTATGTAGAGAACAGCACATGGTGTTTCTGGTGTGCTTGGGGGCTTGGGGTGCCAGTGTTTTGAGAGAAAGAAGTGGTGCAGATTTGGCTTTGCTGGAGGGCGTTTGGCCACTCAACAGCTTGTCTTTCACAATTCACCAGCACTGAATGTTAATTTGGTGAAAGTAATGCTGGGAACTAGACTAATGCTCAGTTAATTATTTGTTTCCTGGTAAATTCGCATTCTGCACAGTAGTTCTTTTTCAACAAAAAGAGCAGATATGTTGATTTGTTTGGGGTTTGGGGGTTGTTACAGAAATACTGCAATAAAGAGGCAGAATAGGCTGGAACTGAAGGCTGAGCAAGAAGTGTTCAGATCAGAGCAGGGAAGTGAGAAAAGCAGGATGGTGATAAGACTTTTAGTTACCTGCCCTACTTGGTTATTCTTATGCAGAGGGAAAACTGGTGCACTGGTTCCTGTGTATCTGGGAGGAGGCAGTTTGGCATGGCAAGATTTAGTAAACCAAAGCTGTTGTAGCTGTCAAAACTGCAGATATTTCTGTTGTCTAAATGCATCTTGGCAGAGAGAATTATTTCATTTATGTTCACACAGGCTTTGAAAGGAGAGCTGCAGTGGAGATGGACTTATTCCTTGTGCTCTTGTGACTAGTACTTTGTGGCAGTGTTCCTTAAAAGATGAGCTTTTAAGGAACATAATTCAGATTTGGTGTTGATTATCTACTACGTGGCAAATCTTCAGGCAGATTGCTTATACCTCTGTTCTACCTATAATTATAGTACCATTTGAATCAATTAATTTAGAAAAAAATATGATGAAACAGATGTGCAAATGTAGGACAGAGATTAAATATCATTAATTACTCCAATAATCCAAATGACAATTGATCTCAAGCAGTAACTCCATATAAGAAGATTGAATATTCTGGTCAACGACAAATGTTAAGTGTTATTTTCTTTGGCTTTTCTGCTTTTTGGGTTATTTTAACCATTTGGCTATCTGAATATTCTGTCTCAGTGAAACACCTTAAGGAACTGGAAATTGTGAACCAATTGCTTAGCAATCTGGAAAGCAAGATTCTCAAAACTGAGGAATTCTAGAGGCAAACTCAGACTTTGTCTATTCTGTGCTTTCAACTACTTATCTGAAGCCAAATACTGTGTTGAGACTATGACAAGACCTAAAAGTGTGAGAGACACCACATGGATGCCTAGTATGGTAATTACGAGAGTACCATCAAGATCCTAAGTTGCCTATATAAATCGAGACAAAGTCTACATCACAACATCACTCAGAATAGCTGTCAAAGATATCTCTAAGGAAAAGTCTACAAATGCTTGTAGGACAATCTCCCTTCTTGTTTGCCAGAAAGACAACCAGAACAGCAGTTAGCTCGGTAGCAGTACCTGGGATAAGTCATCAAGGTCTGTCTACATCAGGAGGTTGGGTGCCACTCAACACCTAGACTACCTGTAGTATGGGCATTAGGACACTTATGATTATATGTAACTGGATCCCCACCCTACCAGATATCAAGAGTCTCTAACCATGAGAAAAGAAAGGGCTAGTGATAGCACCTCTTGTGCTTTGATTTTATTATAGAAGTCAGTGCTGACAGGGGCCATTTTGGGGACTTTGGTAGAGTTTATAATCCCTCAATTGCAGCAGATCTTAGGTGCCTCTCTTCCCAGGCTTGGGAAATTTCAGTGCTTAGTGGTTATCTAATCAGAGATTTAAGTGAGTAAAATTTGCGTATACACAAAATGCAAGTTTGGTAATGATCTAAACAAATACATATTTATAAAGAACAAGGCTACATAATAGAGAAATGTTTTTCCAGGTTATCTTTCCCATGGTTGAGAAAGTTCAGAAGTAGAGAATTGCAATTAAGCTCACTTTTTAATTATTTGGACAGTCCTTTCTCATGGCTGTTTAAAGAGCAAGCTTACCTCAAAGGGAAGAAAAGTTGTCTTTCAGACTACTTTAGAAAAGAAAAGCAGTAACATTGGATAGTTGTCCTGAGAGTTAGATGCCACCATGGAGATAGCTTTGAGACAACAAAGTGGCTGTTGCTAGCTAATACAGGTAACTGTCTAGTTTCCTCGTGAATCTGCACATTTTTTTTCTGTGCCCTTTAGTGAATCAATGTAGATTAAGAAGGGCTAGATAATCTGTAGCACATGTGATCTACAATGACAGCTGCCCCACACAGATATTTCTCCAAAGCCTGTGCAAGCCAGGAATGAACCACGGGGACTTTGCAAATCCCCACAAAGAGCCATGCACTGATGGTTCAGGCTGCTGCAGAATCATTTCTCAAAGTGAGAAATGCCAAATGCTGAAGTGCCAAATACTTATTCTCCCCAGTCTTGCTGTTACATGTGGTAGTGTCTTCCTTACCAGCTAATTCCTGTGACTGGGGAAAGCATTGTATCTGTAGGAACATTCTGATTGTTTGTGACCCTGACTATATGAGATAATTCTGAAGACAGCAAGGGTTGAAGTTATTAGCTATGCTCAAAGTGTGCTTATAATGTGCTCAAACTGAGCATATCAAATATGCTCAGAATGCAAGAAACATTAAAGGAGGGATGCAGAGGTGGCCAAATGTTGCAGCTACAATACAGCAATTCCTGTCTTGTTGTGCCTGAGATCTTCCAATCACTTCAGGATACGGTTCTGGTGATCATGTCCCAAATTCTAATTGACTTCGCTGTGAAGTCACTAGTTACTGGTTGAAATAGTGACCATGGCAACAGGCCACTTGTTTCAGGTGTTTCAGGTGAAATGAGGACTTGTGCCAGAATACACGACGCACAGCTGTAAAAGGGAAGCACCAGACTTCTCTCAGCATTTTCTTTTCCATTTCCCAGCTGTGCCATCACAAGTGATGACAGGTAGGTCTAAGGCTCAGTCCCTTAGATACAGGAACTAATACTACTTATTCAAGCTGCTGCATGCCTGATAGCTTCTGGCTTTTCAGTGGATGCATTGGGCTGTGTTTGGGCCACAGCAATCAATGGAAGAGGCTGGAGGGTCTGGGACTCCAATGTCATCTTCTGAAAAGAGAAATTTAACTTAAACTAGGATATTGCTAGCATATCAATTTTACCAAACTTCTTACCTGGAGCATGTCTTGAAATCTATAATGTCTCCTTTTGGATAAACCACTGATTAATGTCTCATTTGCCCAAAGCCATAGTGCCTTTCTCTTTGGTCAGCATATTAGTCAGGATGAAGCCCATATTCTTTACTACTACCTAAAAAGCCTCTGACAGAGATTTATGGGATATTTCATCCAATTAAATGGGTGTGATTGAATCTGCCATGTTCAGTTATTGAGCTTAGCTCTGAGCTTAGCAACTGGAAAATATAAACAAATCCTAAAAACATACGAGGGATTTGCAACATCTCACTTTACAGAAGCTTCATGATTACTACAAATGGAACAAGCTGGTAGGAAAACCTTTTTTTTCTTCTCTTTTTAGACTTCTTTAATAGAAGATTTATGATGTAATAAAAAACACCTCTGAAAATAAAAAAGTTGACAATCAAGGCTGATTCTTTAAAGTTCACTGAGTAAACTTTAGTAACATAATATTAGCTACGCCACAACTGAATTAAATATCCTAAGTCATTCATCAAGAGTGAGTTACCCCTATAGGTGCGAAAAAGGGATCATCAAAATCACACAGAAATATTAAATGAAATACTTCTCAAGTTACTAAAATGTTCAAGAAGTGTTTCCAGTACTGTCAGTTTTATTTCAAAAATAGAGTCCAAACATTGGTTTTGATAAGGTGCAACATCTTTTCTACAATTGAAGAAAAAAAAAAAAAAGGAAAAGCCAAAACCAACACCAAACCAAAGCAAAACAATACTCATAATTAAAGTGTCATTCTAACACANTTTTTTTGCTTTGTCAAAGCATAAGAATGAATAATTAGTATCACTGCCACAGCCAAAGGGTCTGGCTAGTCTCATCCACATTCTGAGCTTTAATAATAAACTTTCTGGTACAGATTGCTTCAAGTACACATCAGAAGCTGAATGTAATTGAACACAGTTCATGCAGAACAAAGGTACAATACTGAACTTCTATCATCCAAAGGGTTTTGTTCTTTTGTTTAGCTTGACATCTTTGAAGTCCAACTGCCTGACCATGAGGACTGAACTGAGGTTGCATAAAGTGAGCATTGTATAATAAACTACTTACATAACTCTCAGATTTACCAGGCTACGTGACTTTATTGAGCCCTAAAAACTCAAATAAATACGTAAGGCTCAGATCTATGCCTCTTGGAGTATATTTGGTAACTTCTCAGACATATCTAGGGATACAGATGGAAAACTGTGACTGATAATGAGCTTGTTATGGGGAAATACATTAAGTCATTACATCATAACATAATTTTTTGAGAAAAGCATGTTATTAATTTATATTAAGAGTGTTCCTCATTCAGATGCTCATGCAGGCCATGAAGACTGCAGCATGGAGGAAGTTTTCTAATTAGCAAAATCTGTGCAGTTTCAAAGCTCTACTTGTCATTCTAGCATCACCTCAGCCTTTATAATTCCAAGCAGCTGAAGTTAGCTAAGACTGTCCCATTTCTGCAAAGTTAGTTACCAATCCCTGATCTAAGAGCGTAGAACATATTTTGAGCAGACACTGGAACAAGCAGCAGCAGTACATAGTTATGCACTCAAAGCTTTTTTTTCCTTGACCCTTTAGAGATTTAAACCATTCCATCTAAAGAGGGATGTGTTTGATAGATCTGTATATCCATTTACCTACATTCTGCTTGGGTGGTAGTTCCAGGATCGATAAAACTGCACCCACAATAAGTACATAAATCTCGATTCCTTCTGTTGTTTCTTACAAAACACCATGATGGTTTCATGGATCCTGGTTTTAAGGCTTGAGGGCTCCTCACTGTGTCTATGAGTAGTCACGGACTGAATTTCAGATATTCCAAGTTGACACCCAAATGAGTTTCTGTTCATGGTCAGTGTAACTTCATCAGTTAGATGATTCCATGACTTTTTCTCAGGAAATTACAATGTTTTCCAGTGCTGATGTACCACTCTGGTTCCTATTACTAAACATTGCTCTCAGTGTTATGAATGTAGACCATAGCTCTACCATGGACTACATTACAACTCAACATGACATGAAATTTCCTTCACTAACAGAGAAGGCTTTAGACCTCTCCTTTTCCCTGAAATACGTGAAGCCTTGACTTCAATTTCAAGCAGCAGAGGGATTCACTCCAAACTTGCTTCTCTTGGTTTGTAAGCAAAAGAGGTATTTAGAAGCATTTAAGTGGGGAGAGTATGCACTCTTGTTTTCCATGTAAACATAAAGGAAGATGGGTAAAATGTTCATTAAACATGTATGTATTAAAATCAAGAGCTATAAAAGTGAAAAGTAGAGCACAATCCTTGAGCATTAATTTCAGAACAAGCTTGCTCTCAAAAATCAGTTCAAATCCCTTAGATTCTAGCAATTTTAGGTTTAGTTATGGAAATTAACTGATTTTATTTTATGATGGCATCTCTGTTCAAATGAGGGAGTCCAATATTTAAGAGCTTAGTTATTGACTTGGTTGGGTTTTATGAGTTTGTCTGATGGTAGCTTTACAGAAAGACATAAGAAACAAAAATGCTATGTTGTATATCTTATTTTCATAAGGAAAGGGTTGTTCAGTTCTATAGCTTACATATTTTTAACAATACCCCTTCAATAATACATTGTACTGCAGATGTTCAGTTCACAAAGAGTGTACACTGAAATATTTATAGGCTTTGGTCAGAGCAACGTATATTTGTGTCAGTCTGTTGCAAACGCTATTGTTAAATGGAATACTTAGCAGATTAAAATTATCCTTTTACTTCTGTTTCTTTTACTTAAACAATTTGGGCCATATTTTGTGTGAATGCAGTGGGACACATGCCAGATGGAAGCAGGGTCACTGGAGATAAGAGTTGGAATTTGTGACATGTAAGTTTGGGCATCTTACTCAGGCTGCACCTGGCTAGTTTTCCTCAGTTCAGGGACACAATAATCACACAGATTGCCTGGCTTTTGTCTGGAGGAAGCAACAGGCTCTTCTGGCATGAAAGAACTCCACTCATCTCTGTCCATGAAGACCATCTGGATGCAATGACCTTAAACTAGTATCTGTATGAATTTAAACAGAAATATCATAAATCCTTGAAATATAAATGAAGGGACCAGACTCTTTGAGGGCCTGAAGGTGTTTCAGGGCATCTACACTAGCATGCAGCTTCTCCCTCCAATCTTTAAGCTTGTTGCCATAAAGGAAACAGTAGACAGTGTGGACTGGCACGTTACTTAGAGTAGAATTGGTCATCTGTTACTGACAGCAATATTCACTAAAGTGCTAGTATATTAACACAGACAATGTTGAATTTACAAATCCCACAAAGGATCAGCATGAGGGTTTAAGAAAATTTAGCATTTTTACCTGAGTGACTTGGAGGTGTCCCTACCAGGGCCTGTTAAATCTTCTGTTCTTACTGCAAATAGATAAATAATTAAAGCTTTGCTATTCTTGTTAACATTCTTGATCCCTTTGACCTTATCCAGCCACAGTGCTGCAGGAAGGGATTCCATAGTCCTATAACTGGCAGGTGCATTAAAGAGTAGATCTGCTAACAGAATAAATATATGTGACTGCTAACAACTTCACCAATCTCTTGGCAAGGCAGAGCAATGTTGTGAAACAGCAATGACGAAAATGAGCTAAATAGAAAATTAGGAATCAATGCAGAACTTCATTAGTTTGTGAAAAATGATAACGAATACAGGGGGAAATAGGGGAGGAATTCAACTCTTGTCACTAACATCGAAGAGAAATGGATACCAGTCTCCCTTTAGTGTCTTTGAAAAGTTTCTCCATGGGTTTCTATGATACTTTTTCTCTGTTTTGTCCACAACAAACAACATAATACTAAATGATACAGTACCTGTATGCAAAGTTGCATAGAGAAATAATATATTCTTACAAGTAAGTAACATTCCAATGTTAATAAAGTGAAACTGATGGACTGAAATGCTAAACTTTGTAAAAATCAAACAACTAAGGCAGGGAGCAGGGGACATTACATTTTGGAATGAATTGAAATGTGTTCTTGCTCCTTTAAGTCCAGTCTTGATTCACTTAAGTTTTACAAAAATAAATTAAGATGACAATTTTTTTTCCATTTTAAAATATGACGGTTTTTTTTTTCCTCTCATGAAAATGGTGTAATACAGTAGCAGATAAATAGCCATCATTTCAGTAACAAAAGCAACAGACATTACTCATACACACTCTTCAGTCTGGAACATAAATCTTTGCATCTCTCAACAGTTTATACATAAGCAGTGTCTGCTAGTCTTCACACCTGCTGCAGGAGTTACTGTGAACACTGATGCACCCCACCGGTGCCCCTGGCTCTTGGTCTCTAAGCACCACATCATTTATACACACCAACACTCCAATTGAGCTGTTGGGAATCTCATTAACAAAACACAGCTTGATGTGTGCAGCTGCTCAGAGCTTCTAAACTGCCTTCCTCATTAAATAAGTACCATCCTGCATCCAATCCCTCTGTCAGAGGCATATTGGGTCATTCCTCACACACATTACATTTTCTCTTTAAACAAAATGAAATACCAAATGTAGCCTTTGTGTTAATCTAGAAGGGATTCCTCTGGGGTTACTTTCTTCTTCCTTTACCAGTCTAGTTAAACATGATAGATTCAGGGTCCTGGTTTGCCATTTGAGCCATATGTCTTAATACATCCTTTTTAGTTATGATACCCAGCAGCCTCCTAGAGGAGAAAAGAAAAGGAAAGGTCAACAAGCATCTCATGTATCATCTGTTCTTTTTACCCTGTTCAGCTGCATGGACATTCTGTGAGTGCTTCCACATAGCATTGTTCATTGCACCCATTCCCAAATTATCATCTTTTACAAAAAGCATTCTCACTTAGTGTATTTTTACTACCCTGGCCACGATCATTAGGCAAAATACTTCGGGTTGTTACTTCTATCTGACTGAGTGAGAAACTACAACAATGATGCTTTGTACAAAAAAAAAAAGTAAGGAGTTTGCTTAGTCTCAGGCTATAGAGGATAAAAAACACAAAACTGAGGTATCAGCGCTCTGAGCCTGAGCATAGGGTTCCGTAATCTACAAATTAAGTTACAGCACAATTTTTCTGAAACTTTCATTGTGCAAAAGCACAATTACTACAAATCTGAGTGAAAATTCCTCCTTTATGTGAACCTTAAAAATTATATCTATCAAGAAAGAGGCCTGTGGGATGTCTGGCCCCAAGAGTTGAAAGTTTCCTAACCCTCAGTATTTAAGGGCTTTTATTTTTGAGTCTTTCAAGGTCATGAAGCATGGAATTTTGAAGCTATGCCATTGTTACAGTTTTTTGACCTTTCATTTCACATAAGTGTGAGAATTCAAGATTAGAATTTCCAAATCCAGGCATCTAAACCTGTGTTCTGACAATGGTTCTTATTTTCTTAGTGCTAAGGATACTGTATTGATAGTAACAATGCTGATACACAATATTTTTTAATAAGAAAAAGGCTTTTTGCCGAAGACTAACTTAGTCTATAATATTTGAAAATGATGGGGTTTTTTCTATCCTTTTGTAAATTTTATCCTTGCTGCTAGATCCTGCCATGAGCAATGATTCCAAAATAGCTCAAATCCCATTGAAATTTTGGCTTTCTACTTTTCTAATTTCATGTTTGCCCACACTTCTTCATCTCTTTTTGGTTTTACCGGACTTTTAGTTTATATACTTTTTAACTTTCCATTAAAGAAAGCTGAAAAGATCCATTTTCCTCCATGGACATCTTTATCAAAGTCTTCACATGCATCTAATCTAGCTGGATGTCTGGAAACAGGCACGTTCTTTTCAAACAACACTACTTGCCACAGCTGCCTTTGTTGAAAACTAAACAATAGTAGGAGCTGGAACTGTTTATTTTGGATTTATCTTTACCTTATCTAAATGACAATACACTAAGGATTTGGGAGAGAAGAATAAACATGACACCCAGCAAGTGCCATTTTGGTTCTGTGCATGACTTCTTTTGTTGCCCTGGGGAGCCACTGGCCCAATTTTCCTTATTCTTCCACTCATAAAAAGGACAACATCAAAATATTTACTTGACTGTCTCAGAGGCGGTGATTAATTAGCTACTGTCTATACTTAGCTTTAGACAGGAAAAATGGTGGTTTTGTTTATGCTGAAGAAAATCTCTTGAGGCTCTGTAAGCAGGCATGACACAGCGCCTACTCACCCACTACGAGTGACAAGACATTGCCGGAGTCCAAGCTTCCTGAAAATATCTACCACTGTCTCCATTGGTGTATGGTCAGTGACAGTGAAAGGGCTCAGGTTGAGAATACGCCGGAGCTTCAGTGGATGGGGACTGTTGGGTGGCAGTTCAGGGGGGTCTTCAGTGAAGTACACAATAGAGTTGCTCACCACTCCGTCCTGACGCTGTCTCGCATTCTCTGTACAGCAGAAAGATCAAGGTAGACAGCTAAGTTAGGCTTGATAACAAAACAAAGCAAGAATATTGCTCTTTGGAAAGCAAAGGCAGTAGCTACATCTTGCCTTAAACACGCTGAGGTCCCAGAAGTTTGGAATATTGAGAAAACTTGAATTCCTTGAGACACTGTTCCCTTAAAGCAAATGTAAAGTGATATTTTACTAACATACACTTTTGCTCGGTTGGGATAAAGTTTTCTGAATAAATATGCAGATTATTGCATTCACAAGCATCACTAATGAAATTCTGTCAAATTCAAGTTACTGTGTATCATTTCCTCTATTGTGAGAATCACAACAGAAACTTCTATTACAAGCCCAACTTCTATTACAAGCCCAACAGTAAAGTCAACAGCTGGCTTGGAGGACTATGTTTGTTCTCAGACTTCTCAGTGAAGTTGGAGAAATCTGGGCACTGTGAATGGATTTACGAACACAAAGCCAGGGAAAGATAAATTCGCAACCCACAGATCCAGGTGTGGTGTGGGTGCTTTTCTAGACCAGCATATCTGGCACGAAGGGTGAATTTTGGGGATTTGTATGATCAGTATAAGCCTTTTTCTTTAAAATACGCTCCAAGAAGAATTTTTGGGATTCAGTGATTCACAGATTGCATTGGGTTGGAAAGGACTCTCAAAGCTCATTTTTTCCAACCCTCCTGCAGATCAGACTGCCTAGGGCCACATTAATTCTGATCTTGAATGTCTCCAGGGACAGGGACTCAATCACATCCCTGGGTAACCTGTTCCAGTATTTTACCACTCGTTACTTTTCATACAGGAAACTTCTTTCTTATGTCCAATACAAACCTACCCTGCTCCAGTTTAAAATCATCTCTCCTCATCTTGTCACTACAAGCTCTTCTGAACAGCCCTTCCACAGCCTTCCTGTAGGTACCCTTCAGATGTTGAAATGTAGCTATAACGTCTCCCCAGAGCCTTCTCTTCTCTAGGCTGAACAGCCAAATGAATTAGTTTATTTTCTTTGAAGTGTTTACCAGTGTACCCTCCTACTCAATACAGCAAGGTGTAAACAATATATGAAATGAACTTCCAAATGATAGACAACTCTCTTACCACAGAATATGAACATTGTGTGCTTAGCTCTGAAGTTTTAACTCTTTTTGTAGAAATTACAAAGGCATAGCAGTGGACAACAGTTTTAAACTGGCAAAGGGTAGATTTAGACTGGACATTAGAAAGATGTTCTTTACTGTGAGGATGGTGGTACACTACAAAAGGATGCCTAGGGAGGTGGCGGAGGCCCCATCCCTTGAGATATCCAAAGTAAGGCTTGATGGGGCCCTGAGCAACCTTATCTAGTTCAGAATGCCCCTGGTTACTGCAGGAGTGTTAGACTGGATAACCTTTAAAGGTCTCTTCCAAACCCAGTGCATTTTATGGCTCTATGAAATTTGTGGAAATAGTTGAATTATTATATTTGATTAATATAGCTTGCTTCTGTTCTTGAGATGTCTAGCAAATCAGACATACTCAAAGTGTATGTGTATATTCTTGGAGCTCATTGCCATTAATCAAAGTGCACAAACCTGCTCCTGTGACTTGTAATGTGTAGACAGTAATGGTTTCTAACATGTTCCAGCTGCTTTTTTTTCCCCCTTAATGATCATTGTGTTGTAATATTTCTGGAAATGAAGCAGTGCTGGCTCAAACCTAATATCAGTACAGTATATGATTTTCAACCTTCTCACCCCAGGTATTACAAGCCCTATTGGAATTTATAGGAATGATGCTAACTTTGTCTCATCTTGTTTTGATTCATACATCTAATTTCATGTGTGAATATGCCTGCCTAGCTCTTTGATATGTGATCTTTGCTAAGAGGTAACATTAATCAAGGTAACTCCTACCCTTTGATAAAAACCCTTGACAGCTAGGTATTTCCTTCCTGAAGCTGCGCCCAAAGCAATAGGGCCAAGCACTTCAGTTACCACATTGCTGCTCCCAAAGCAGCAATGACCTGGACAACAGTGATTAGCAAAAGCCATGACTTCACTCTTCCAAGTCAAGCATATCTCTGGAGAAATTTGAATGATGTAGTACTATTGAACAAATTCAGCAGCATCAGAAAAATAAATGGTGGGATTTGTATGGAGTCTCACTGGAATAGGGAGTTAAGAGTAAAGGTAAACCAGAAAAACAGATCATTTTTGCAGTTACCGGGTAAAAAACAGATATAATTTAACAGAAAGAGCAAAGTGAATGGATGATGGTATTTAGTTTTACACAGTAATCTATGCAGAAAGCTAGAGAGTGAATCAGGTCTCACAAATGTGAAATGACCTCTCATATTCAAGAGTTCACAGTTCACAGCCTACATTAACTACATTCCTCTCTCAACTCCACATTGGAAAAAAATATATTGTACAGTCCATCTGGCTTGTATCCTAGACCCTGCCTTTTGTACAATGCCTTTTACACTGGCTAAATTTCAGAAGAGTTTTGCAGGGTCAAATACTCCCCTCTGCAAGACTGTAAAGTAGGTGCCATCTAAAATGCAGACATCTATCCATTCCCAGAGTGTGACTCTAACCACATGACCTGCCTACCTACTCAACAAGAGCCACTGGAAGAATGCAATCCTCCTGAAGGTGCTTATGAGAACACGGAAGTTTCATTGCCATTCTCTCCTCAGGGACTAGATGTGATTCTAGAGCATGCTTAGTGGTCCTCTTAAGAAGGAAGAAATGACACAGAGGTAACTCATGAGGCAGAGCTGCACATGAGCAGGTATTTTACATACCTTCTAGCAAGCCCATTCAGCCACAATGGCCACACTACCATTTATGACCTGAATCAAAAAAGTCAGTCCCTCAAAATTCTCTGCCTTGCTTCAGACAGTGATAAACCTGCTTTTAAAACAAGGCCTCTGCATCTTCACTCCACACAATTTTCCCACTGGCACACCTCCCCACAAGGGAGACACAAAAGGCTGTGAAGTTAAGATGGTAGCAAGTCTTAGGCATGGCATTGGCAGTGTGAAACTCAGACACAGGGTAAACTAAGTATATCTAATTATATTTTTTACTTCTCACAGGTGAATGCAAGAGACATTTGAAAATCACTAGCAAAGGCAATTCATAAATGTTATCAGCTCTTGGCATTAACACTTTAAGTGAGACTTCAGATGTGTACTTCCTTTCCTAGCTTTGCCATTAAAAGCATCTTTTGTTACTACCAAAAGATTAGCTCTCTGAAAAAAAAAAAAAAAATTTTTAAGGAGGTGTTGCAGCTAGCAGCCTTGGACTTCATTTTGATGTCTTTAAAATCCTTTATACTGAGATCAGCACGCAGAGGATTATAACTTCATGGAGACTTAGGGGTTTTTTTTCTTTATTGGAGGAAAAAGGAAGAAACAACCAATGATAGTGAGTTTTTAATGAAAAAGCTAGATTCCCGAATTCGTTGCAAGTTACGTTACAATTGTACAATTTGAGAACCTGTAGTAAGTCACTGGCAGTAAAGCCTGTTCTTCTTTCCTGTATTTTGAGAAATTAGTGATGTAACTAAATGCAGAATTAATTCAGTTCCTAAACTGTTTTCTCTAAATTAAATAGCAACTTACACTACAAAAGAGAAAAAATTCTTACTGAATTCTGCACATTTTAAGAATAGAAAACTGGACTCAGCTATTTCTCTTCTTCTGCATGAAGTAGTGATGCAACGTTGATGACTTTCTGCTAATTGGGATAAAAAACGGGAATCAAGTAGCAGCTTCATGACCTTAAACAAATAAAAAATTTAGGTCTAGTCACTTAGACTGAGTTTTTTTTTATATCAGGGAGATAAATATGCATTGAAAAAGAAGAAAAAAAAAACCAAACAGCTTTTCAGACAATTGTCATTTCAGATTTCATTCAGCTTTGTGAGAAGTGAGTAGAAAAGCAGTCCTCTAAAATAGCCCTAATTTTCCAGTTATGCGTTTTCTTTTCCAAAGAATATGGGAGTTTCCATTTGAGACAACAGCTTTTAAAAGGTGCCTGAAGCAGAGGAATGAAACAGGCCCACACACAGAGGAGCAAGCCGGCATCAAGATCTGGCTATGCCAGACATTCCACTCTGCTGTAGAATATAAGGCAACCATGCCCAGCCAGCATCCTGCCTGCCCATCCAGCCACACATCAACACCACAGGACTGCCAG
Source organism: Psilopogon haemacephalus (assembly GCA_013396835.1). Lineage (NCBI taxonomy): Eukaryota > Metazoa > Chordata > Aves > Piciformes > Megalaimidae > Psilopogon > Psilopogon haemacephalus. The sequence continues at coordinate 113,861 of VWZI01020614.1, read as the reverse complement.
AATTGAGAGCTGACCATGAGACTGATTTCCTAGGCCTGTAGAGTATTTTGTCATATGGTGACAAAGGTTCACAACTGCCCCAGCTGTTGCTGGCAGTCCATGGAGACTGCAAGAAGTTTGAAACTGGAAGTGGCTCTTGAACTGATTCTGTCAGGTTTACTTCTGTTGTCTCTTGCAGAATTGTACCATTCTGAGTAACAGCAAAATTAAACCTATGAATGTCAAGCCTACACAAGTCTAACAGCTAGTAAGTTGCAATACAACCCAGCTATGGGTTGTAGCAACTAGTAAAAGCCAGTCTTGGGCTGTTAAGTTAGCTTTAGTTCTTATTTACCCATTCTTCAAGATGAATAAAACTGGTAACATCCTACCCTATCAAAATCAAACTTGTACATACACTGATACCATACTCACTTATAGCAAGAATCAGCTCTCGTCTCTGTGCAAATCCAATAAGTCTCTCAGAGTCCTTGGAAACCACTACTGGAAAGCCATTGTAGTCAGTCTCTTTGATTAGTGTCTCCACATCCTCCACCGTCATGCTGTCTTGTGTCAGAACAGACAGAGGAGCTTCCCCACGTCTTGGTCTCATAACATCTGTTGCCAGGGTTCGATGGGTGAATTCATCCTTCACATCCAGAAACGGGTAACCATTTAGATGAATGTGAGCTTCATAGATCCCTTCTTTCCCAAAGGCATCTGCAACCCACTTGCTCGTGACAGCTGCAGCCATAAGAGGTACAATGTACTCCAGGCCTCCAGTCAGTTCAAACATAATCACCACCAGAGAAACCGTCATTCGGGTAACGCCACCTGCCAACAAGGAAAGCAGTCATATTACCCTGAGTGCTCTTGAACCTGTTAAGAAAGCAACTAATATTTTTGAGTGTTACATTCAAAAAGGCACAAGATTACTCATGATGAGTACTTTCCCTTTATCCTTTGTTAAGCATTTGGGGACTTATTTCACTGGAGAAAGATTTTTTTCATTTACACACTTTTCATTTAAAACAAAAATAAATTTTAGTGAACTCAATCAAGACAAAGAGGCTAACACTGAGAAGTAAATACTGAATGCTAAAAGACAGAGCTATCAAACCAGAAAACATACTAAAAGATCAGTTACACAGGACACTTGACAAACTAAGTCTCAATCCTCCAAAGAATCAGCTAAGTACCATGGGGCAGGTAGAAGCAATGAGAGCTGCTCTTCACATTGGTTTACCTAATACATTCATATTAAAAAAGAACACTAAGCATTATCTTTGGCTAGGACATGGTTACAAAATCCTACAGAAGGATAGTTTAGGGCCACTGCAAGTGCTATGCTACAGCTTAAAACCTGGGTTTTGATATCAGTATAACATAGAATTTGAACTGTATACAGCTTGGTTTGAGGCCAGGTAGGCGTGCAGCTGCAGATGGGGTTGTAGCTGTGTTTTTCAATCTAGTCTTTTAGCACCAATTTCATAAGCAAGCTCCTTACTCCTTCAGTTTACATTAAAGGATAAAAATAATCATGTAACTGCAGACAAGTGTGTATGTACCACTGAATTATTAGCTAACATCTCTTTGCCTCTGTTCAAAAGGTATATGCAATAAATCTGTTATTTTTAGGCCCCAAAATACAGAACCATTTTAGATGAGAGAAATCAAAAACAGCTCATTAAAAAATGCTTTTAATCTAACAGAACGCAGGAAGATTCAATTGAAGGTTATTTAACACAATAATTTGGATATGACTTTCATCTGAAGAACGCCTTTAACTTCTGACTCTGAAAAGCGGAAAGCAGATAGCAGTGTGGATCATTTACTCTGACTGAGTCAGGTCTTAGGCTTAATAGTAAACAGTGACCATTCTGCTGTTTGTGTCACTATGCTATTAAAATCGTTGCAGCTTGATTTGAACCTTTTGAAAGGGAATGTGATTGCCAACTAGCAGCTGGAACATCACAGCAAAATGTATGCGTATCACCTATTTTATTTACATTAAGAACATTTATGAACAAGGGGAAGGACTTTACTCTTTTTGACCATAAGATTCATCCTAAGTTTTTTTAATGTGCCTACACTGCTGTAGGTGTTCGCATCCAAAGAGGTGATGCAGATTGCCTTCATAATCTCTAGAGAAAAACAAGCACTCCTGAGGCCAAATTCATCTGTTCATTTGCCTGAGTTTGGATGTTTATTACCAGATGAGACTAATCTTTCCAGTACCTCATTGTTCTGTTTTGACTGTGAAAGATATCAACACAGTAATTTCAGATGTTGATGTCTATACTACAGATATTAAATTTAGACAAGCAAATCCCACCCTTCCTTCCCTTATAACAGATCATACAAATAATCCTGCTTTTCTCTTATGAGACTCCAAAACTTAAATTTTTCCAGCTCTTTCCTGAGTGCATCTTTCATTTAAAATCTACCCAACTACATTAATCATCTGTTATGCCTCCTCACTATTATTTCATTGTCTAATGACAATATCAACCACAACAACAACAACAAAAATGGAGATACAACACACAAGGGGTATAGAAGGGGACACATATGATCAGGCAAAAACATGCTCAGATGGTATACTTATAACATTCCTGTTGCCTCTGTGACTAGAAATGTGATATCTGAGGTATTATTCAATGGTCTTGCTTTAATAGTTAACAGATCGTTCCTGTTATATTCAATAAATTCTATTGATTGAATGTAATCAGATACTGGCCTATGATCAAGCTCAAAACCAAAATACAGTCCAGCTGACCATAGTGTGACACACAACCAAAATAAGATGCAGAATTTTTAACTCTGTGTAGCTTAAATTTTGGCCAGAACTATGAAGCTTGTCCGCTGCACTGAAAGAGCACAGTCTAAACAAAGAGGCAGATTTAATCCAGCTACAGCAGATTTCATTATGTTGAGAGAGAAAAAAATCCAAGCAAAACCACTCTTTCTTGGAAACCTAATTTACTTTTTTTTCTTTCCTTCTATGTGCTTTTTGGCAGATTCCAAGTAGTAGTCACTGTTGACTGCAAGCCTCTCTGTTGCTGACTACCTGGCAGATCACTGTAGAGACCACTAGAGGAAGCTGACCTTGCTTTAGCCCATCACATCTTGCTTTCAACTTCTATTACTTCCAGAAATGTCAGCACAGTACCTAACACAAACATAAAACCCTCATAAACAGTTCCCCAAACATCAATGCTATTCATGCACAAACTAATGATCAACAGGTACTGTACCCAAGCAAGCTGCTGCTCCCACCATAGCATAAAGTCCTGGTGTGACGCAGTCTGCCCCAGGTCTGCACCAGTTCCTGAAGATGATCCAGTCATGATGGTGATATGCCAGCTGCTCTACTCCAATGCCAACCATCCTGCCAGCCATGGCTCCAACTGCCATGCTGGGAATGAAAAGTCCTGAAGGGATCTTGAATGAAATACAGACATGTGAGTACCTAGACAAGACTGACTAGTAATGAACTTATTGATCAATAAATTTTTACTATTAGCAGTAAGAGAACCCAGTTTCCTTACTAAATGCCAGCTGAGAAGACCATAGTCATATAGCAGCCTACAATGGTGTTTCCAGTGTTATGTGACAGGTTTCTGCAGTGACTGTTCTTGTGTGGCTATGTGTCTATTAATAGCTTTATAAAATATTAGAGCATTTTTTGAAAGTAACTTTTAATCCTTCCTGCTGCATTATGCTGAATTTAACTGGTAAATTGTGTTTCTGAATAATAGTCTGCTTTTGAAGTCAAGATGCTCCTGATCCTGCCTTTATTGCTTTCTCAGCAGGATGTCAGGAGCTACTGATGGTTTCATCATGGATTGAGAATAAGCTTAACCGAAAAATAAGATTGTGATTTCACCTTCTATCATACGGATCACTTTGTAGTCTTATTACTACTCTTTCAGACTAAATCAGACCAGATTTTAAGTTAAATGTCAAATGCACACTTCAAATTCAGAAAAAGGAGGCTGTGTTCAGAGGCAGCTATTTCTTCATCTCAGTTTGCTATGTATTTTCCATGAAACAATATGAATCATTAACTTGTCTGCTATGCAGACAAGTCTCAGATCACTAAAATAATGTTCAGATGAGAAGGGGAGAAGGGGAAATTAGTTTGCCTTGGGAGGAAAAAGATCCTGGTGGAGAAGACATCTCAGATACATGGCAAGAGCTTGCATGGTGGTGGTGTTGGTTTTTGAGAGGAAAGACTGTTACATCTTTTTAATCCTGGAAACATACTTGGGGCTTCCTAGAGAACTAAAGTAACAACCTCAGTATGGCCCAGAGGCATTAGGACTGATAAGTGGAAGTGCTGTCTTCTCCACCATATAATGTTACTTTTGCACATACAGTTGGACTGGGTTGTCTAGATTTGGCAGGTAAAGCTATTTCACCTCTTCTTTTACAGAACAGTTGAAAATGTTCTGTATATACCAAAATCTAATATATACCAAATTTATACAAAATTTTAAGTATATAGAATAAAGAAAGAACCACATATAAAACACAGAACCAAAATTAGAAGTTTTTAGACAAATGAATAAGTATAACAACTGGCTGATGGCCATAAATCAGCTTATGCAGTGAAGGGCATCTCATTTCAAGTCCTCCTCCATAAATATCAGATCTGCAACATTCAAGTGCACTTAAACTCCTACTTGCTCTCCCTGCTCAGGAAATCAGCAGGAGTCAAGACATTGGTCCTGAGTGACCTTCTACCACTCAGAAGTTTTTGTTATCAGGTGGACAAAACACAAAATAAAAACAAAACTCCAACAGCTTCCTATTATATTTCAGGTAAAAGTCCTAAAAGATGGATCTTCCTTCAAGTGCAGTGTTTAAGAGAAAGCTGAGGTGCTTTAGCTTCGAATGTGCTATAAAATACCACATGTAACTTGGAAAAACCTCTCATCATTTGCAGAAGTCAAATCCAGAACTAAATGCTCAGATAATGAGAGCTGTAGACAGATAGATACGTGCTTTACATTGGCTGTAGCAATCAGATCCATAAAATTCACCACAAAGAGCTTTGGACATATTGAAAGCTTGAATAAATTGTTCTTGGGCTTTTCATCATCCATTTACCAGGAGTTGGAGAAGCAAAAGGAAAAAGTTTCAAAACCAAAATAATCAAATCATATATCAGTCAGTTCTCCCATCATTCTCTATTTTTTCCAAGCTACAGTGCTTTAAAAGGTTAAAAAACATAATGTTTCAGCTATTTTTAGGGGGTTTATGATGTTTTATATGTGTAAATCAGTGAATTTAAAGCTGTTACTTCCCTGAGCAGAGCTACCTTGAGGCACATTTAAACATTTATCCAAGAAGACAAACAACAGTAAATAGTCCATATCCCTGTGAGAGCTGAAAGACAGCTGCAGGGAATCATCTTGAATTTGGTTATAGGCAACAGTGGATTTAAATTCCCACCCAGACTTCTTTTTCCCTTAATAGAACTGCAGATGACTGGAGAGTGGAAAAGCAGGGTTCATCCCTATGCTGCAACAGGGGCCAACAGAGCAAGATGTTGTCAGGCAGGTGAACCAGGAGGCATCTCAACACTTGTGTGGCTGGGTGTACGTCAGAGACACACAAGCCCTTCCAGATAGGCCACAGCTACTGACAGCAACTCATCTGTGCCTTGTGCTTGTATCAGCTTCTGGCCTGTCCCTGATTTACCTTCATGCCAAATGTGAATATCGTGATGACAATTTTAAACACCAAAGCCAAGGCAAGCTGCCACATGGCTGTGTAGACTCCGGGGCCAGCAGGTCTGTCAGGAATGTCATCCACTGGTCGGGTCATGTTTGGGTCGTTGATATAGTCACAGAGCTGTGATGACTCAAGGGCACCACAATCGTTGAAGAGCTCTGAGATCAGCTCGCTTGTGCTCCGTCGGGTGTAGGGGTTGGGGTAGGCAATGATGGCAGTGATAGCTGTTATCACTATGACTTCCAAGACTGGGTATTTCCCAAGTCTGGTGGTTTTCCGCCTCCTGCACCAGGCAATGTTGCATCGGATAAAGAGAGTCCCCCACAGGCCTCCAAAGACACCAAGCAGGATGAAGGGGAAGAGTTCAGCCATGTACCAAGGCGTGTGGTATTCCACGTAGAACAGGACCAGACGGCTGTTTCCAAAAGGATTGATGGACCTCAGTGTGAAGGCAGCCACGAGAGCAGCAAAAAATGACCTCCAGAGGGTTTTCAGAGGAAAGTAGTAGCTGACCTAAAACAAAGCAGAGGCTGTAAACACTTTGCTGAGTGTGACCGAGGGTGTTTGCTTCAATTGCCATTGCTATGTGCTTTATCTGACTTTAGGGGGGCATTCATCCTTACCACAGCCCAAACAGGTTCACAAAGGTACCAGAAGAGGCATTTTCATATTTTGGATAGGTAGAAAAAAACAGCTAAAAGTCAACAAATCTAAACACAAAGTTGCTGGTTAGAGATGATGACAAATGCTTAACAGCTTGGCCCATGAAGCAGCAAGCGGAAAGGTGGAGAAGCCTCAGCACAGAGATACATTTCCAGAATGGATAGTTTTGTTTGTTCCCAGAAACTTGGTGCTCTTCTCCTCCTCAATTTAGATTAGCACACCTGGCTACTTCTTATTACTAGAAATCAAATATTTTGGGTTCAGAAGAAAAATAAGTACATAAATATTTGAAAAATAAGGAAGAATCTTGGGGAAAAGGTATCAGATGAAAATACATTTATTGAAGTGAGTCAACTGCCAGGTCTCACCTCTTCCAAACTAAAAAGCACTCCTCCAATCGGAGCCCCAAAGGCAACAGAAACTCCTGCAGCAGCTGCAGCTGAAAGCACCTACAAAGCAAACATTTACATACAAGGCATGAGTATTTTGGAATACTGAGTATCCAGACAGGGAAGTTAGAGATTATGTGAGCCAATCTCACCTCTCTTCGCTTGCCTTCATTCTTGCTGTACTTTGAGAAGAGGCTGCTGAAGAAGTTTCCACAGCAACAGGCCACGTGGACTAACGGCCCCTCTTTCCCAAGGCTGAGGCCTGAAGATACCACCAGAACCAAGGTGACTGTTTTGATTAAAAGTGTCCACTTTCCCAGGTAGCCCCTAATAATGAACCCACTCAAGATGGTTTTTATCTGGAAAGCAGGAAGAACACATTTAAGACCTGAAGAAACCTTGTCTACTCTGAACTTGCAAATGGAGTTAAAACACCACAGGAGTTACAAACTTGCGGATTGCTTGAAAAGAGACAGTAACAGAGAGAAAGAAACCATAGGTAAGGCAACTTTCCCAGTCATATCTGAGCAGGGGTTAAGCAGACCACACTTCTGCTGTTGTTACGGGTGGTCCCCTGTGTTGGTAGGGAGCCTCACAGAGATCAATGGAAATACGAAACTGTTGTGTATCTCTCTGCCTTACACGATCACAGTTAAACTAGACTTGGGTTTAATAAACCAGCAAATAAACAGCCATGGACCTTTCCCAGTTAAAACGAAAAAAAAAAAGTTATGAATATTTGGAAACACAGCTCTATAAAAGCAGGCGAGGGTTACTAGAAGAGAAAGTCCAAAAGGTTTTATTTCTACACATGTTCTCTTAATTTTGGATTTGAGTGGCTAGAGTAGAGCACAACACACACACATGATACACAGGCTGCAGAGTGGAATTTGGTTTCGACTCCAGCCCTGGAAATGGACCAGAGCTAAGCATCATCTCACATGAGAGATTTACCACTTGGAAATTAGATTGACAGTTAACTATGAAAACTTTTTTTAAAAACACAGATAAATCAAATATGTAGCAAACACACACATGTGACTACTTTCAAACATGGAAATTATTTAAAATATTTGAATGTATTTGTGCTTGGTTTTTTTTTCTAATTGTCTATGAAACATTTGCATGAAAAGAGGTACACCAAGATTTATAAAATCTGGGCTGTTGATTCTGTCAAATTCCTAAATAATACTCCAAGGGGATCTATAGCACTTATAATAAAAGACTGTCTTGATTTCAAAAGAATTGAGCAGCTTTGCTGCTTGAATTACACAGTTCCTCATTTTAACAGCTGAAATGGAGGCTAAGGCTCAATGTGTAAAATACTGAAAACCAAACTGAAAACCAAGCAGAGACTTTTGCTGCCATAATGCTGACATTGCGTGCAAGGACACCATTTGCAGAATGTGGACACCAGATACTTTTTTTCAGGCATCCCAACTGATGGGTATTTCACATCTTCAGTAACTTACAAAGCTTTTGGCTTTGCTGTCCTCTTTTTTCAATTTACTTTGGGTTTATTTAAAGCCTATCCTAGAAAATTACTGGTTTTGTAACTGGCCAAAAAAGTTTAATCCAGGGGAAGTTCTGTACTAATGAGTGTGTGTCTTGGCCACAAAAAGTTGTGTCCATAAAGTGATGATTGAGAGCTGCTGATTTTTTACTTCAGCTCTGTCAATGAAGGAGTGAACACATTAAGCTGTCACAGTGGCATTTGGACATTTTCTACTACAAAAAAAATTTAGATGGGCACTTTAACAGCATGTTAGACAAAGGAATTAAGGTATATGAAATGGAAATACAATCATCTTCTTCCTGTACTATCTCATAGTACAGTTCTCAAATGGGAAAAGGTGGCAAAATACTATTTGATTTGTTTGAAATTTGGATATTCATCCACAAAAAGAAACTTACCTCTGGGATTCCAGAGCCACAGGCATAGGGAGCAAACACTCTGACCAGGGAGACTGCCAGGAAAGCAAAACATAGAGCCCACATAATGTATAGAAAATAGTTTAGAATGTAAGCACTTGCACCCTAGAAAAATAACAGTAACAAATATTGTTAGACAAATGCAGGTTGGCAAATACCACACTTATATTAGGGATCATAATGGCATGGAGCATGATCTTTTCATTTACTTACTAGCTGCTGGCTTTCCTTAGGAAGGATCCCTAACTTTATATACACCAGCATACTACTAATAAGCAACATACTAATATATACCTAGCCTAGTCTATACAGTTTGTTTGTAAGGGACCCAAACACCTTAAGTGGACCATCTTTTGAGGACTGAAAATCTAAGCCAATAAGTTCCAAAACGTTAAAAAATTCTGCCAAAAAGGACAAAAACTAATTGGTGATAAAAAAGGACCTAATGAAGGCATCTGCTCTGTTCATCCCATAGCAAGTAACAGGGGAAAAGACTCCAATATATCTTTTCGTGAGCATTGGTATTTAAAGGTCTCAAAGCAGATGCTCATAGAATGGTTCAGGTTGGAAGGGACCTCAAAGATCATCTAGTTCCAATCCCCTGCCACAGGCAGAGACACCTCACACTGGAACAGGTGGCTCAAGGCCTTATCCAACCTGGCCTTGAACATCTCCAGGGAGGGAGCATCCACAACCTCCCTGGGCAACCTGTTCCAGTGTCTCACCATCCTCACTGTAAAGAACTTCTTCCTAACATCTAGTTAAAATCTTCCCTCTGCCAGTTGAAACCCATTACCCCTCATCCTGTCATTACGAGACCTCCCCAGCCCTCCTGTAGGGCCCCTTCAGATGCTGGAAGGCTACTACATCTTTTCAAATGACATGTTGTCAGTTCAGGTCACAAATGGGAAGGATAAAACTACAAATAAACCCCTCCCTTCTATATGACACTATCAATGATAGGGCTGGAAATTATTTCAAAACACAACAGCTTGGCAGATCCCACCGAGACACATCTCAGTCCTTTTTTCTCTTGGTATTTTAAAAGCATTATAGTCAATATGACATTTCTTCAAACTGAATAGCTTTGAATGGATATGGTAATAATATTAGCAACAAATGACTGCACAGTGCCATAGTGAAAGCATAGTGAAGAGTACCCTTCAAGCTTTCCAACCTGTCTTCAATGGTCAACTCAGAACTATTCCCTCTTCACAAGCATACTTTTTTTTTAGATTAATTTAAAAAACCTCACCTACAGAGACAAATGAGAATACAGTCAGAGTCACCAGACTGAGTTTAGGACTTTGAAAAATACCCTCTACCACCATGACACTATAGAATTAAAAACAAAATGAACCTTGCTGCACAAATTGGTATGACTCCTTCACCTCTAAATGAACCCTTCCTACAGGATGCAATCCCAGCTGCTCAGGAACATCAGAGCCCCTGCCTTTGCTCTGCAGGACAGCAGCCTGGATATCAACATTATGATAAATCAAATAGGAAAACAGGCATTAACCAGTTGTATTGTGTCTTCAGTCAAGAGAGCTTGCCAAGACCACTGTCCAGTCATAAAAACCTAGAGTTGAGAAGTCTCCCTGTTTGCAAGCCTGCAAGGAATCAACCTTTAACACCACAAATGCTTGCTAGCCTCATTTTTCAAGTCTCTGTCCAATTGAAAAGACAGTAAGCTAAACACTGCCCTCAGTTTTATGGATATACCTGAAAGAAGGGCAATTTGTTATGATCCTCTTGTTCTCACTGAAGTTAGAAATTGGCTTTGGTCATCACAGCAGCAGAGCAATACAATGGCATCCCCCAATACCCTGAGACTAAGCAGTCGTGAATCCCACACTTAACAGTGATTGACATCTGTCTGTAATAACCATGGATCTTTGTTGCTACAGCTGAAGACAGTCTCATGAATGTCTTCTCCTAGTGCTTTCAATTACAAACAGCTATGACAATATTTACTCTCCCTCTAGAGAAAACTCTTGATGTGTTGCCCCAGGGTGAAATTCTCTTGTCAGTGTGAACCTGGAATAACTCCAAAGAAGACCAACACCGATACAAAAATTTGGCCCTACAATCATGAGCGAAAGCTGTAGTTTTGCTTCTAAATTCACTGGAGTCAAATTAACTTTGTTTTTTTTCCTTCTTCTTTTACATCTCAGAAGTCATATGAAACCTGTGTCAGCTTGTTACTGCAGTCACACATACACCTACAGCACTATGGCAGGATGCCACAAGAGTCTACATGGCCAGTTCAGTCTTACCCTCAGGACAACTTCCATTGTTACATTTTCCAGATATCTGGCATTCTGAAGGTCCAACTGCAGCAGCTTAAAATAATAAGGAAACCTTTGGGAAGTGAAGCAGTAGTAATTCAGTATAGCGAATGGCTTCACTTCTCATTCATCACACACAATTACTAAGGCCCTGAATCACTTAAAAGTTTTAAGCCTGTACACTGGAATCAGAGACTGAAAAGCTCATCAACAGATGATTCTGTTACGGCCTTTTCCACAAGTGGAAGTGAAGGGCTCATCTTGGCAGAAATAGTAATGAAGCAAGTAGGGGAACTGAGCAAACTCTTGTATTTTAGTTTGCAACGCCAAGCAGTACTTCATATCTGGTGTGAGTCCAGTTCAAGAATAAATAGAAGACATTGAAAACAATGCTCCTAAACTCAAAAGCCTGAAATAAGCCACACCACTCAGGATGTCACCCAGTGCTTGTTTTCTTCAGAGGCCGAAAGCCTCTGTGACCCGACTGGCCATCTCAGAGTTTGCAGACTCCCTCCTGTGGACATTATAGTAATGTGTCTCCTCAAGACTGACAAATTCAAGCCTACAAAACTGGGAAGGGCATTCCAGGTACAGAGGAGCTTCCTGGCCTTAAGGTCTCAGTTTCATTGCTGGAGATCCAGAAACCCTGGGATGGGAATCTAGTCAACTGCTGGATCCAGTGTCATGAGACACAGAAGACACCAGGTCCTCCCCTCTACCCTGGGTATGTGTAATGCACCAAAAATGGGCTTCTCAGCTCTGGTAGTCTAGAATTGGGACTAAGATGGATCTTCAAATCAGGAAACTTCAGGTCACCAGATACTGGCTAGACATCTAGTTGAAGTAAGTTGCATTTGATGTGCTTTAACATATCCACTTCTCCAGTAAATTTCAGGATTTGAAACTCTCTCACATCAAAAAAAAAAAAAAAAAAACCAACTCTTCACCTGCTTTTTGCAAGGAGCTCAGGGCCAGAGGGATGAAGGATATAATTGACCAAGAAAACACTAATTAGTGAAGAAAACAGTCTGGTATGTACCCAATGTACTATTATGCTTTCCATAATAATTTTTTATCAAGACACTGGGCTCATTTTATGAGACAACTAGAGATTCCCTAAGAAACATCACAGTTCTCAGTGAAAACATACATACAGGGTTTATCATAAACATAAATCAGCAAAACCACAAGGAAGAACTCCTCTAAATCTTGGTCCTCAAAACGTCAACCTCTGTCATCTATGATGAGAAGGAATCACAGCCATGCATAAAAAATAAGATGTGTCTGACTGGAGTACCTTTAGGGAAATTGTTCCAAATACTTTTGCCTAAAATAAGCTTCCAAGTAGTCCTTCTGTGCACTGCTGGTTTATGAGGCTATTATGAAAATGTCAGACACAAAGTAAGGCAGTATTTAAAAAAAAAAGGTAAAATTATCATGAAACTCAGATTCATAGAATGGTCTTGGTTGGAAGGGACCTCCAAAAGTCATCTAGTCCAACCCCCTCTGCAGTAAACAGGGGCATTCTCAACTAGATCAGTCAAATTCTGTGTATTTACATCCCTCCTAGAGTTCTCTACAGCTACAGGAATCATCAACATTTGGCAATATGGTAAGCCTTTTGCTGCTAAATAGAATTTTTACTTTCCATAGTCAAATTTTCATTTGATTTTCAATATAACAGTAATAGACAGTGACATTATTAACATTTACTGCATCCATCAGGCTCTGGCAGCCAGAGGCCTACAGATTTCAGAGGTTTGTTAAGAGGTCTGCATTGAGAAAGGGCCTAAAACCAAGCCAAGATGAACCTTTATGTCCACTGTGACAGTACACTAGAGTGGGAGAAGCCAAATTTGAATACAAAAAAAAAGAAGTAAAGTTTCACAGTGCTCACCTAGCTGATTTTGAGTAGCAGGTGAAAGCAATAGATTTTCTCAACCATATGCTCTGTTTATATATTCCAGCTTTTCAGAGTAACAGCACATCAAACATATGCACAGGATTTCCAATTCACATAATAACTGTAATAGTCTACTCGTTTTTTTCCTTTCCCACTTTTTTTTTTCCCCTTAAATTACATCATCCCCAGTCCTAGCTTTACACTAGCTTTACACTGTTACAAAGATAAAATCACCCAAACCATCTGTTGATGAAGATCAGTGGAAATAGGGGCTATACAATTCACAGACACTTAAACCCAGTGCTGCTTTTACTGTAAACCTAAAGGGGCACTGAGGGAAAAACAACTGACAAACTTAACGTGGTAAAGAGGGTGCCCTCAAACACTTTCTGCAAGACCAGGCCACCTCCACAACGGGAGAAGATTCAAGGCAATCCCTCCAAATCACCCATTTTTTTAATTGCCTGGCTGAAGATGACTCATCCTGTAGAAGTATACATTTTCTTTTGCTATTATTGACCAAATTGCCTTACCAGGTTTTTGTTGGTTTTTTTTTCTATTATATATTCTTTTCTATTATATTTTTTCTATTATATATTTAAGCCAGTTCTCTTCAAAGCCACATTCATTCCATCTCTATGTCAGTTTCAATTTTTGTCATATTTAAGTCACCTGCAAAAACGCAGGAACAAATTCAAGAAAATAATTCCACCCAAGGGTTGTGAAGGGATCAATATTAGTCAATATAATGAATACCTTAGATTGAAAACACGGTGGTTTTGGGGTTTTGTTTTAGTTGTTTACAGCTGTGTCATCTGTTAAAAGGAAACTAGAAAGGCTTACTTTTCATTGTCTCCAAAACAAAACTTGCAACTGCTTTTCTTCAAAACAGCACTTTTAAAAATTACTACCTTCTTTTTTTTTTTTTTTTTTTTTTTTTTTTTTTTTTTTTTTTTTGGGGGGGGG
>VWZI01020614.1:40695-96304 GCA_013396835.1 Psilopogon haemacephalus | reverse complement strand
AAACCGACACACTCTCCCTAATAAAGTTAATGAACAGAGTAAGGAACATTCAGCTCTTTAGTACAAGCTCACATGCAGCCCACTACCTCTAGGAAAATGTGCTTAATTATGCAGCTGATCTAATCCTTTTTGCCAAGTGTTTTGGCAACCACATAAGAGGACTATGCTGCATGCAATTTACTACATGTGCTTTCCATAGAAGAAAATCATGCGAGGGGAGGGCCAGAACTTACAGGCTAACAGTGCAATAGGGAATGCTTCGTGAGACATGACCAAGACTTGACGTTTTCCAAGTTTTGAGTCTCTGCAACTTTTAGTGAAACTAATGGAAGTTGCAGATTGTTCAGCATCTCAGAAGGTCAAGCCTTTAATTTCTTGAGATGATCATTGTGGTAGTTTGAGGGGTCCCTAGTCCCCTTTAAACAAAACCATAGGGACAGAGGCCCATCCCAGGGGGGTGGACCTAATTGTCCCAGGATACTGTAATATTGTTAGTCTATTCCCTTTCCAGTATCACAGCTTAAAAGACAGTGCTTGGATGCTGTAGTGGTTTAGCAGTTACCTGCCCCTCCTCACCTTTTATAAACCCCGGCTAAAACTCAGAAAAAGCACTGGAAGTTAATAAATGAAGCTTTATATTTACAGCAATGCACAATATACAAGCAAATATTTACAAGATATAACAGATATTTACAGATATATGCAACGAAAAGGTAATACAGAAACACCACACCCCTCCCAAAGACCAAAATCCCCAAGAGAGGGTAACCAACCACCCCTACCACCTTTCCCCCCTTCCCCAGTCTTATCTCACCACCTGTTGATGCTGCAGATAAGCTGAATTAGATCGGTCAGGGGGATTAGCAGTAGAAGAGAAGTTAGTAGGTTTACTCTGAATTAGCTACCAAAACAGAGAGACAAAGGAGACCATGCAAGAGGAGCAGCCACAGCCCAGAGCGGTCAGAAACCATCTGCTATCTGTGTTTTCGGTACAGCACTTTAAAAACAATTTTTTTCTTTCTCAGTAAAACTCTGGTGGAGTGACATACTGTGTTTACCTCTCTCAGCCAATAGTCTAATTTCTCACTCAGATCCTCCAATTAGTTCAAACCAGCACAGCTGCACTTCTCCCCTTTCTCCTCCCTGCCTCTCTCCCCTTCATTTCTCCAAGCTCTTATCTTATGGTTCGTGGGGGATTTGTCAGGACACTGAGGCCTTGTAGGCCCAGCCTCGGGGGGGCAGCCTCAGCCTACCTTACAGGCCGACTGGAGGGTAGAAGAGGGGAACGATTCTAGGAGCCCAGTTTGGGCCTAGTGGATTTTATACTAATTCTACCTAATTGCCTTATATATCTATGTATGCTCTCATAATTTCTCTCTAAACTTCCAATCAGTGTACAGTGTCCCCATTCTTACTTCTGAGAATGGATAAGAGTTGATTCTGATCTCCAGAACTCGGTATGCTCGTGGCCCAGACTGGCACAATCATGTAAACACAACACCATAACAGAGCGACAATTTGTCTCCCTACTTCTCCCATCAAAGGAGCTGAACTTGTTCCCCCTTCTACATAACCTCCTGCCCAGAATGAAAAGCAATGAAGCACTCCGAAGCCAGGAAACGCTGCACTTCGTTTTAGATATTGTCCGTAACGCACATCTTTTACAACGCCCTAATGACAAGGCTAAAATTGCTCCTCCAGTAAATTTCAGGCTTTGAAGCTCTCTCACATTATAAAAATCTCTTCACCTGCTCTTTGGAAGGAGCTCAGGGCCAGAGGGATGAAGGATATAATTGACCTACAAAACACTAATTAGGGAAGAAAACATAGTCTGGTATGTATCTGATGTACTATCATGATTTCCACAGTAATTTTTATCAAGACTGTGGCCTCGTTTTGTGGGAGAACTAGAATTAAAAAACATTTTTCAAGAGACGCCCTAGGAAACATCACAATTCTCAGTGAGAACATTCATGCAGGGTTTATCACAGACATAAATCAGCAAAGCCACAGGGAAGAACTGATCTGCAGCTTGCCCTCAACTTCCATTCCCAAACTGGACATAGTAGCATTAGAGTTTATCAGAGGTCAGCAGCTCTGGATTTGAACAGCATTGCAGATTTCAGCATGAAGTTTCATTGCAAACTGGAACTGAAACAGACCCTGTGGGATATTTTTAGTAAAATGGGATTGTTGTGAGTGTATACCACATTCTCTGTATGAGTGAGGAGGTTCTTGAGCAGCTTTTGGGAGGTCACTAGAGCCCTAAATGGCTTGCTCTAACTTTATTTACAAACAGAATTCTCCACCCTCGATGAAGCCTACCCTGGCCTTTAGACAGGTTTCAGCAACCCTGGCAGTACACACTGTATCAGATTGGCTTCCCACTTCATTCTTCCATCAAAGCCACTTGGAAATTGTGAAAATTCACATCATGCTTTGACTGAGCAGTGTGATACAAGAGCACCCTGACATCACTGAAAAAGCATTTAAAAGTGGCAGCTGTTTCAGTTTGGTAAAAGAAGCATAGCTTTCCGAGTTGGAAGATGTGCTAAACTGAGCAGAAGACAGGGGCAATTCAAGAAACTAATGAATTTGCCATCTGAGCTTGCAAAGGCTGTTAAAATATGTAATGTCTGTCTGGCCTGGGAGCAGACCCGAAATTGAGTCTGAATCTGTATTTTCATTTAATGCATGTATAGAGAAGATAACCCAGGGGATACAGCAATTTACAAAGCTCCCCCTTGAGTGTCCACAACAAATATTTTCCCCACATCATAATAATCTACTTGCACAATTAAAGTAGGGGAAGACATGAAAAAAATAAATCCTACCAATAAAATTTACTTCTCTGAATAGAGGATTCAGAAAGCCAAAGTAGCCCGCCCAGTGTAAAGTACTCAGATGTGTATTTCTAAAAGCAATAGAAAAATCTCTCTGCTGTTGAATAACATTTTTTCTAGGTCATCCCTCAGCAGGAGACATTGCAAGTGGGTATTTTTGTTAGTGTTTATAACTGCATGGAAGCATAGATGTCTTTTTAGCTTGAAACATCAGTGGAGAAACAATGAAGCAAAAAAGAGAAGCAGATGGCACTGAAGAAAACTTGGTTGAGATGGTTTCAGGCATGACTGTAACACTAACATACACATACCTGCCAGTAGTCCTATCAGAAGCATTACGACCCATCCTGACCAGGCATCCAGTAAACTCTTGATGAACTCCCATATGGATTCCTTACTTTTGCTCGTAATCTGAAATTAAACATATGCATAGAGATGTTGTCACTTCAGGCTGACACAAATTCTTTGTGTACAATTTTTTAGATAAAAAAAAATATTTAACCTCCTAGAAGGCATATGCAATTTCTCAACTCCTCCTCTACTCTGATTCCCCCCCCTCTACTCCACCCTGGTGAGACCCCATCTGGAGTACTGCATCCAGTTCTGGAGCTTCTATTACAAGAGGGATGTGGAGATGCTGAAATGTGTCCAGAGAAGGGCCACAAGGATGATCAGAGGGCAGCAGCACCTATCCTATGAGAACAGACTAAAAGAGTTGGGGCTGTTCAGTTTGGAGAAGAGAAGGCTCCGAGGTGACCTTATTGTGGCCTTCCAGTATCTGAACAGGGCCTACAGAAAAACTGGGGAGGGATGTTTTAGGCTATCAGGTAGCAACAGGACTAGGGGGAATGGAGCAAAGCTGGAGGTGGGGAGATTCAGATTGGATGTGAGTAGGAAGTTCTTCACCGTGAGAGTGGTGAGACCCTGGAACAGGTTGCCCAAGGAGGTGTTTGGGGCCACTTCCCTGAAGGTGTTTAAGGCCAGGCTGGATGAGACTGTCCAGGCTAATCTAGGGTAGGGTGTACCTGGGCATGGCAGGGGGGTTGGAAGTAGATGATCCTTACGGTCCCTTCCAACCCTGACTGATTCTATGATTCTATTTTATACTCCCCCTCTACCTCAATCCAAATATTAAGTTGTCAGAAGCTCTTTCATGTTTACACACTCAACACATACTATATCCATCTTTTTGGAACTCTTCCTCAAGTCATACAATAAGGTAGGAAGCAACAACTTTGGAGAATTGCTTGTTTTTGGTCACCACCATGATGGCTGTAACCCCAGGACTGTGAAGCCCCAGAGCCAGACACCCTACCTTTCTGTGGCGGTCAGTGTCGCGTGATTTCTCCCGCAGCCAGTCGATTGTGTGGAAATCTTCATAAGTTCCAACATCAGGGAAAGGCTCATCCAGAAAATCCATCAGGTTGCCAGAACCATTCATGTCTCCTGCATTGACCATATTAGGATCTGTACACAGAGGGAAAAGGTCAATAAATTGATGCAGCTTTGCCAGAAATTTCAGAACCAAGTTTTCCAAAATCCATCCACAAACCACAAAGTCAAGAGAGTACGAGCCAGCAGTCCTGGTGGTACTTACTGAAATCTACACATCGCACCTGGAAAACATATTTTGCTGAAGACTACTTCAACATCTGAGCAAACCCTGAAAAGCACAGTGCACTTCTATATCACTCAAGAAAGCATTGCTCAAAAGATTAATCCTATTCATCTTAAAACAGGTGTCTGAGAAATGGGGTCTTTCAGATAGTACCCAGGGTTTATAATCTGAAATGGTAAGCCTAACAAAGGAAATGAAAACGTGTAAGAAAAAAAAAACAAAACCAAAACAAAAACCAGACACAGATATAAGCATTAGAAGTTTTATAGAACTGAGCCTGCAGCTCCTTGACAGGCACAAGATAACTTTATCAGGTCACTGATGGGGCTAACAAGGTACTAATGCCTGCTACACACTTTTCCTCCATCAGGTATGTAAACAAATATTTCAAAGGGAAAGAATTTGTATCTTTGTGAGGGAATTTCTCAGTCTGTAACTAAAATTGTCTATACACCCTGTTGCTCTGTTCAGCTTTTTGTGTACTGCCTTGCCACCCCTCCTCCACTTTCAGCTGTTTTATTCCAGTCCTCTCCCTTTAATTTTCTTCCCTGGTGGAGACTTGGGGAGTATAACAAGCATGGATACTTGGTTTTGTTAGTGTCTGCTCTTTGTGCTCCACCAAGTGGGACAGCTTTGGGTGGCATAGGCCAAGCAGCTGAGAAAAGCATACTCTTACAGGCAATCAGCAGGCCACCATTATAACGCTACAGAAGCCCTCCTAAGTGCAGAAATCAAGTGATCTCCAGGCACCCTGGCAAAGGAGTAACAGCCTGAGGAAGGAAACCAAATGCAGAGCAGGTGTCCCTCATAGTACTGCTGAGCACAAACAAGCCGCTGCAGGGTTGAGGCAGTTTAACAAGCAGCAGTGTTTTTGAGAATAGCAATTCTTTGCCAAACAGATGAGAGCACGCTCCTACATTTGCTAAGGAAAATGAGAGTCTGAATGTGAGATGCTGTGGCTGACACCAGGAAGCTAAAGTCACAAGCAGACCTTGACTTCAGTATCTTTCAAAGACTGGAATGGGAAGCTGAAATGAGGAGAAAATATTAGACCATCCTATTATTTTAGCAACACTGTTATATTTTGCAGATCATCTACTTCATTCCATTCTTCCCATACAACACAGAAGGACCTGTAAACAACAAGCAGTTCAAACTGTTTGCCTCCACGAGGCAGTCTGATAAGTAAACAAATTTTTGGGAACTCTTGTGCTGAAAACATTGCCAAGTCTTTCTTAATGCTATAAGCAAACTACACAACATGCTAGTTATAAAACAAAAAATAGCTTTGTGTGTTGTCAATGCCCAGCACATGGCAGTATTTTTTATGGATAATACCAGGCCAAACCACAAGTATGCAGGATAATTACAATCTCATCCTGAATCTACATCAAGAATACATCCTGCACAACACGTCCAGGGAGAGAAGAACGTGCTGCAGACCACAGGGCTGTGGAAGACTAAGAAATGAAACAAACTTTAGGTAGTGCATCAATATCTAGAAGTTGCAGCTAGCTGGATGATCATCATCATCCAGCTTTTGAAAGCCAGGGTGTGATAAAATATTATGCAAAATCCTATGTATTAAAGGAAACAGCTACAACACTTTTGAACTGAGTTCCCATGTTATGTCCTTGCATTATGCACTACAAATGTTACTTCCTTTCTCTTTATTTTGCATTTATTTGCCTCACCTTAATTTCAGCATCTGAAATAGTCTCCAATGTTTATTTCAGGATAAGCTAACTTGCCATTGTAGGGATGCTTGCAGAGATGCTTTCAGTTCAGCTGGCAGAACTGAAATCAGTGGTAGATATTCTATGGAACTCAGTTACAGATATTTATTTAATACATACAGATTAAGAGCAGATTAATTTAATCCAAACAGATATTGTTGTCAGGTGTACTGCAGCAATCCACTCTGATGACGGCAGAAGTATGAGAATTCATGGTGCAAATTGTCTCATCCAGCATTAGAAATCTGCACAAGTCTGGACACTAAAATCTAGATTCTATTCATAGCTGATGAAAGGAAGTGAACACTACTCAGATACAATTTATTTGGGGTATTTTAGGTACTGTGATTAGAATGAGACAGATTTTTTTCCCCAGAATGTTAATTTATGTCTACTGATTACAAAGAAAAGTCAGAGGTAGACAATCTACATCTCATTAAATGAGTCCAAGAGTATCAATTCAAAAGAAAACATTGCAATACCATTACACGCAGGATTAGTAATAAATGCAACTCATAGCCAGTTCTAACAGCTGAGCATCTAAGAAGCTTGGAAAGCCTTTGCATCTTGCTGAGTAACTGTTTGACATATGTATTTTATCCCTTTGTTGTTCCATGTCTTAGACATTCTTGCTATCCTTTATATTACTTTTCCAGATGTTGACACAACACAATTTATGCAAGGGAAAATGTTTCCTCCTTACTAGGAGAAAAACAGGGGGGGCTAATTTCTGGCATTCCACCAGCTTTTCTGAGGGCTAATATCCAACATTTTCACTGAGCAGTCTGCTGTGACTCCAGGTTTTGCTCCACCAGAGGCAGCAGCCAGTTTGGAGCCCATCATTCTGTGGTCTCTTACAGACACTTTCCCATTGCTTTACTTTTATCAAATCTGAATTATATTTTCATCTTATCCTCTGCAATACAGCAAAGAGCCTTCTTTAGCTCTTAACAGTGAGCTCCCATTTCACTGATTACCTTAGTATATCTACAACTGAACTTTATTGTCAGTGCTTTGCTTCAATCAAAGAAACAAAAAAAAAAATCTAACTGAACTATGAAAAACCTGATCTTGGAGGGTTCCAGGTAGCAGATTTCTTTGGATTTAGACATGTATCAACCACTACAGTCTTGCAGATGGATCAAGGTCCCATCAAGAATCAATTCACAAATAGAAAGCTCACAGTGCTAGGTTTGCAATTGTGCCTCTTAAAAGAGGCTCCCCTGGCTGCCACACAAATTAGATATCTTCCAGAAACCTTGGACAGGTCAACCTGATGTTCAGTCCCTGATCACCAAGGTAGCCATGCTTGGCGCACAATATTCTGAAGCCAAAAAGAAACAGACATTGCCCTATAAACATCAAAGGTGCAGCATGAGAGCAGCTGGAAGTAAGGGTCAAAAGAGCAAGTCCAAAGATTAGCCTGCAAGGCTTGATGATTTGAGGAAGCAAGAAATTTTTTAAGTGAGTAATCACTGAAATCTCCTATGTAAAGAAAGCAAAGAAGAGATTAGTGCAAACAACCTTAAAAAGCCAGTGTGTGAACACAGTCAGTGGCCTGATAGGCTGGGAGAAGCCAACAAGCACAGCAGGTACTGCATGGCTTGTAGGTGTCTTCTGTGACATTTACTCACATTTTGTTACTTTTCAAAGAACCAAAACCAAAAGGTAGTAGAATTATCATATTAAAGGTCCCGGGTTTTATGCAGATCTCACAGTGAGCAAACCAGTAATTGGGACCAGCTGCAGGATATATTGCACCTTGGAGCTCAGTTTTATGGAAGATGGCTAAATTACATTTACAGTGGAAATGCTGACAACCTCTTAGCTTTATAGCACTGTTACAGCATGTGCAATTATAAAAGCCAAGGCTCTATTGGTGAATTGGCATTCTAGATATTCCATTGACAGGCTGATCTGCTCTGAAAAGTATGGCAAGCACAGAACAAAACATCCCGTGATTCAAAGAGGCTGAAAACTATACTGATGGGAAACAACTAGCTGAACAGTCATCAAAGGAAAAGCCTTGGCCCTAGCCTATTGCTACTAGACATGCTAGTTCCATGCTACACGCTCCTCATCCTGTTTTCTGTTTTAATTGGACACGTTGCATCAAGGCAGGCAGTACACTTTTTAATGCAATTCCAACAAGTTTCAGGTTACTTTCAGCAGTTACTGAATTAATTCAACACTGCAAATGTTTCTAGCAGATGAACCTTCACCTACACACTTTCATATGTATGCTGCTTTCCTTGAAGACAGCGGTGTGTGAAACATAGCTGTGCATACAGCAAAGCATACCTCTGAATCTCCTGCCGTAGCATGAGGAAGAAGTGAACCGGGCAAGAGTCTGGGAGAAAAAACCTAGAAGCTTAAAGGCCAATTGCAGCTTCCTCCATTCGCATTTGTTTGGAGGTATTATTCCAGGGCATCCAAAGCATTATCCGTTTCATTTCTTCCAAAAGCGGTGAGAATTAGCCATCACACAAAAGCAGAACACAATGCATCTCAGGGCTCTTCTCTGCTTTAGTACCAGTATACATACACAGACAAAACAGGGAAGATCCTACTCCAGACAAAAAGCTTTTATGTGGTTTAGTTTCAATCATGACTCCACCGGAGTTGAACACACCATCAATTTAATGGTTGGCCACATGCTGTGCCTATATAAGCACTGCATGACAGAAAATATTGCAGGTACTAAGGAGCAGGAGGGCTGTGAAACTTTGGGGATTTATGTTCCACAGATAATGACAACACAATCTTACTGATAGCAGCCGTTGTCAGAAGACCCCTTTAGGCTGATGAATGATTTGCCACTCTCTATGCCCTCAATATTTGTATTGCCCATGTCTAGTCCTGGTTTCTCACAACAGTCAGCCTCATGGCCGTCAACTGCTCAGTGTGATCTGTTGAGCAATGGCACTTTGTCTTGAGAGCTGGGTGCTCTGCCAGCATGCATCCACCTCCCATCTCAAGGGACTTAGGTTTAGTCACAGAGACAGATACAGAGCACTCTCCACTTAAGGCCTTGAATCCAGGCAATCAGGAGGTCAGTGCTGCCCATGGAGTGAGGCGGAAAAGTCAACACTCAAGGAGCTGTCAGAGGGTAAGACAAAAGGAGAAAATTCCTAGAGATTAGCACAGTTACACCGCAGGTCTTCAGTACCACCTGGGCAGAGAAAATAGGGAGCCTCCATATACGAGTGAATGGCACTACAGGCTCTCAGTCTTCTGTAACACAAGCACAGGCAGACTGCAGTGTCAGAAACATTACTGAAAATTACAGCAGCATTTCACTCTATGGCCCCACCACCACATATTAAGGAGTTTCCTACTTTAATACATGTCAGCAAGCTAAATATAGTTGTAGCTTTGATGTGCAGCTTTATCCTGACTAACCTCCATGGAAAAAATTATGAAGCCACAGTAGAGCTCAAAAAACATAGGGCACCAGATCATAAGGGAGAGGGCCTGGGAAAGAAGGGGAAGGTGAGAGGGAATCTAGGATAAAGGGTGGAAAACTGTCTCCAACTGCCTATTTTCAAGCAAAACACAAGTTTATGGGCCGAGCAGGGCATCTCATGAGGAAGACAACAGGGCTGGCTGAGGGTACAGGTAGTGGGAGGCATGGGGGCACATAGAGCACACAGCACACCCCAGGAACTGGTAATCATCAGGGCTTCTTGGCTTTTCAGCAATGGTCTCTTCTCCATTTTTTGCCTCCTGGGAGGCCCCTGGCTCACCATGTCCTTTTTCCTCCAAGGGGTGAACCTCACCAAAGAACACCACTGCCCACCCCTTCACGTGATAACTCTCACAAAATATCATGTGTCTGATTCTCTGACAGAATTTTCTTGGAAAGTCTGTGCAAAATTGGCTCAGCTGCTGAGTTATGTCTGTTAGAGGAAAAAGTATCCTAGCTCCTTTCTTATGAGCTCTGAGTGGAATTTTCACACTCACATAACTCAGAATCAGCTCTGTATAAAGAAAATGTTATGCTTACCTCTCTGTTACCAGTGAGGCTTAGTGGTCCCTTTAATAAATTCAGTTGTTAGTGTAGGTGTCAGGGCAGCTCTTAGTCTCCTCACTCAGAAATAAGGCGGGGGTGTGGTTGGGAAAGAGAGGTAAAAAGCAATTCTTAGACTGCAAAAGAGAAGGCAAATGCATCCAGAGGGAACAGAGATACTCTGGCAGAAGGCAAATAACCTGGCAGATAGTTATTCCTAAGATGTTCACTCCTTAAATGGTGTGTTCAGTGGTATTAAATGCACCTCTCACTGAAATCCTTTTTAAGTCTTCAGCTTGCCATCAAGCTGATAAACCCACAGCAGACAAGCTATTAATCTGCTCTGTCATGTCATTTTCATGATGTGAGTGGAGGCAGTGAGTCATTTTCATACAGATGGAGGGCAGTGTTTTACTGTTCACATGGCACTGGATTCACTGCTGCATTTGATGCTGATGGGCTGGCTCAGTTACAAGTTAGTTCATACCACCAAGAGGAAGGTTTGTCCACCTGCAAGATGGAGAAACCTTTTCCTTGGGATTATGCTTGAGA
Organism: Psilopogon haemacephalus; assembly: GCA_013396835.1. Lineage (NCBI taxonomy): Eukaryota > Metazoa > Chordata > Aves > Piciformes > Megalaimidae > Psilopogon > Psilopogon haemacephalus. Next base: position 85,546 of record VWZI01020614.1, on the reverse strand, counting down.
GCAATAAGTTAAAAGTGTTTTAGGAATAGCAGTTTACTGCAACACTGCCAGAGTTTCTCCTTTTCAGTATTAAAGATCACGTGTGATTTTTTAGGTATGCTGGACTAGTGATGGAGAAAGTCAAGAAAACTCAATTCCTGGTGTGTCTGTATGCATGCAGAAAAAAAATGAGGCTCCTATTTTACAGCCTGATCTCATTTCACTAAATGAAAAAAATCAACACACACACGTTTATAAACACCTTAGACATGCTGCAAGGTGTAGCAGGTAAAAAGCAAAAAGGCAAAAGCAAACTGGAAAAAGGTCTGGTACCTAGGGGCACTATGCTGATATTTGACAGTCATGAACCATGCTGAGCTAAGACTTGCTCAGACCTGAGAGAGGCTCAGGTGCCACAACAATGACCCACAACACATATGAGATGTCCCTGAACTGTGAGTCAGGTGAGGGTGGGAGCCTCCCTGTTTGCCCTGCATAAGGATTGGGCTACAGTCGCAATCCTGTTTACTTTCCCCTGCTGCTGAACAAACACCTGCTTCACAACAAAGCAGCTCCCAGACTACAGAGGTTATGGCATTCTGAGGGCCTATTTGCCTCAGAGTAAATGCTCCTTTCCAACACCATCCCATTCTTCTCCTCTAGTCCTTATTTAAAAGCCACCAGCCATTACCTCTGAAAAGGTACCACCTTTACAAGGCAAATTTCAACGTATGCAGGTGCTAAGCATCCATGCAGCTGTGTGTTGGAGCCAGGCACAGCACCCCAGTACTGAGAGGCAAAGAGCCCTCCAAATGTTTCCAGAGTTGACCTCTTATACTAAATAACTACTACAAGTCCTAAGTCCCTGATATCCAAGTTGTCCCAGAATACATTTAGGGCTGGTACCTTGTCTTTTCTTATACAAAAGATGCCTGACTCAGATCCCGAGGCCAGGAGAACTACCACCCTGCATGTATTTCCATAAACCATTCAAATATGACTGGGGGGCAGGGAAAGGGGGGCAAATCCATCATGCCTGTAAAATCCATGTGCGACAGTCCTGTTGCACACTTCAAGTGGCCAAGGAGCCCAGCCTCAATATGCCTGGTGAGCAAGAGCACAGCTCAACTTACTCCCAGTGCTGGAGAGAACTGACCCAGCCTTGACTTCAGAGGGAGTCAGGAGAACAAACCCACAGCAGGGATCATCAAGGTGCAATGCCCTGCCACCTCATACAAGACCAGGTTTGCATTCCTATCACTTGTGAGGCTCAGTCTTGGGGAAAAAAAAAAATAAAAAAATCAAGGCTCATTGGAAGAAAAATAAAATTTATTTTCCACTTCAGTTTCAAAGAAATTATGTCCACTTTTGTTTCAACAATTACTTCCCAACACTTTATCTTCTGATCCTGACATTACTGCATACCTGGTCACTAGAAACCAAATTTCATCTTTCACTAGGATGTAAAGAGACCCTGGGCCTGCCACTTTTTCAGGTTTTTCCAATAGTGGGAAAATTTTATTTCCACAAGTAATGGGATTTTCAGGAATAAGAAAACTTCCTGCAGGCTGAGTGAAAAGTCACCTGACCCTCTGCCTGATCAGGCTGCAGCTGAGTCATTCTCTGTTCTGACAGAGGAACAGACACCTTTTTAAAAAAATTTTAAAAAAAAAAATTAAATTTATTTTTTCTGAAAAGCATAAGCTAAAAAATTAATTTAGCTTCTTGCTCAAATTTATACTAAATTCTAATTTTGCATTGTAACATTTGCATAAAAATGTTTTTTTAACAATGGTAAAATATTTTTGAAAACCTGACATATTTAAAAAGCAATAGAGGAAAAAAAAAAGGTAATACAGAAAAGTCACCATTTTTTCATCACATATTAGTATAGAGTGCACAAATACATGGCCACGCCGAGAAAAGAAAAAATACTCTGGACTTTGCTTATATAAATACCAACAGTCAAAAAAAAAAAAACCAACCAAAAACCCATGGATTTTTCAGCTTTTTGGTGAGTGGCACTTTGTGCACGTAAAAATCTGCTTGTCATCTGTTATGCTCCTTATGGAAAATATTTTTTTCATGCTTATATGGGATGACAAGTAAAATTCACATTACCCTACAGTAAACGATGTAGGAAACCTGCCAGTCTAGGTACTTTGAGCAAAAACTGACAATAAAGGAAAAGCCTCATCCCCCAAATACATCGAGCAAATACATCGCCTAAGCAAGTTAATCCTCGTTCCTTTATAAGGTTAGATATATCTCTCTGTACGCAAAATCTTCCTTTAGGCATTCAAAGGTGGAAGGGGGGAAAAAAAAGAAAAATAAAGCCGGGAATGCAAGCAAAACACCATTGCTGCTATCCCTCCGCATAGCTGGATGATGGTGGCTGCTCGCAACATAGAGAATTCAGCAGCAGACACAGGAAGGAGCCATGACAAAACCCAGGGACAAAAGGCCTTCTCAGCTTTAAAGCTCCATCTGGCAGCCTTTCTACTGGCGGTGTCAGCCGGGAGAAGAGCGCAGAGCCAGCAGGCAACCCCTGCACCTGCAAAGCTGCTGCCTGCAGGGATCCAAGCCATTGCCCAGCAGAAACTCCGCCCGCCAGTGCTGCAGCTCCGGGGCGGCAGCACGAAACAACTGGCAAACCAGTTTTTACAAACAATTATGCTGCTTACCTGCGATGCAACATCATTTAGCCCAGTCCCAAAGATTTTAATAGCATCCTTTCTTGGGTGGTATGGCTGCAAAAGCAATGATGTCATGGGGAGGAAGCAGTAACCATCATGTGACTGCATCCTCCGTCCATAGGATATCTGCTCTGATAGGAGACGGGGCCGGAGGGAGACGGACCAGCCTGTAATCCCGCAGGATTAAACTGCAAGCCTCTTTACTCTGCCCTACCTCTTCCATCACCATTAGAACATGGGCTGATTTATTGCCCTTTTAACCTGCGCTACACGTTTTTTAAAAAGGCTTTGTGGATGGTTTGTTGTTTTTTTTTTTTTGCAGCAGCAGCAGCAGTAATGACGATCACGTTATTATAAGGAAAACGCACAGCAAGTGCGCTGCTTACACATCGGGAAGTATTCCTGTTGACTCTGTGGCAACGCCCCGTGTCATGTTTTCTTTCATCTTTATCAAATATATAATCACAGTAGCCTGGAAATGACACAAACCACAAATCCATCTCTTGCTTTTTTTCCATTTCCCCGTGCTGCATTTCAAATTTGCCAGACTGACTTTCCTCTGTCTTCTGTGCACTCCTTAGGCTTTGCAAGGTTTCATCCCTACTACCTTCACCTCTTAGTTCTCCTTACATCAGCAGCCTTCTGTCTTTTCAATACAAATACCACTACTTGAAAGATCCTCTCTTCCATGCCAACCCATTTTTCCTTTTCAAAACTTCTGCCTAAGTTTTCCCATCAAGTATTTTAAAAATAGAACTAAAGTGATTCATTAAAAACATAAAACACATAGAAAAAAAACCCAACCCAAACAAAAAAAAAACCCCACAACTGAAACACCAAAATCCACCAAACCCACAAAACACAAACCCCAAACAAACAAAAAGCCAATCAACCCCCATCATCCTGAATTTCACATTTTTTTTAATTGAGTAGTACATCTCAGAACCATATTGGGGGGGGTTGGTTGATTTTTATTTTTTTTTAATAATTTTATCAGACACTAAAATGTATTTGAGTTCTACAACAAAATAATACATTCAAAGTTCTGATTGTAGGAAATTTGTATAATCCACCGGAATCAAGTGGAGCAAGGCAAAGGCTGTAACTGTTCATTGTGACAGTTGTGTAAATGCTTCCACACATGCAATGTATTTTATTTCTTTTCCCATGTTCAAGTATTGTGCAGACTGGTTTTAACCATAAGGGGATACAGGGATGTGTTTTTTTATTGTCAGGCAGTGTAACAGATAGTTGGAGACAATGCATAAGCACCCATGAAAATAGCCACGGTTGACTCAGGGTGCATACCTGACTTCCACTCATTTTAAAGGCTAAGGAATGCAGTTGTGGAAGACCTTTCTGGTGCAGAATGCCTGAGCAGCTATTTATGGGTGCAGGTATTTATTTGTGCAGCCTGTCCCAGCACATCATGCCAGTTCATACAGAGTATACAAAGAAGTTCTTTTCAGAATGGCCACACAACTTCTCCAAACCTTGTCAATAAATGGAAGGTTCCTGTACTCCTGATTCTGATATGGTCTCCCCATACAGAACCCACACATTTTAGATTTTATTATGAAGTGTTAACACCTTGCTTCCTCTGAAATTCCTACATCTTTCTGGAGTGAGTAGCATGGTTTAGATCTGACTTGGCCTTTTACACAACACTCCAAATCGCTGTTCTTTATTACTTGTAACAGCACCAGGCCTATTATTACCAAATCAGTGAAGTGCGGAAAAGGTATAGAATTCCTGACTTTCTGCCAGAATCTCTTTTTTGCACCCACTGAAATCAGTATTAACAGCCCAACTGAATTTGGTGGAGGAAGTTAAACACAGAACACTTAAGTTTATTGTCAATACCATCTACAATTTTTGTTAGTCAGTCTGAGGGGGAAATAGGGAAAACAGCAAGCAGAAGCACTTGGTCACAGACATCTACACCTGGGTATTCTGCTCCACAAGACACAACACTGTTAACACACACATGATGCTCTAGACACAGAATACTAATTTTGTGCACTAACTCTGTGAGCGCAACTGTCTCAGTCTCTTGTTTATTTCCTGAACACGTTTTATCTAACTTGGTTCCTAATTTTCTCTTCTCTATATTACCACTGTTGAACTCAGTTTCCTGCTGAATGTGTATTTTCAATGGATGGTCTAACTGCAAACATACAAAAGAGACAGAATTCTGTAATAAAAATGTTATACTATAGTCTAGGCACTGATGTACAAACCTGAGAGACTACTGGAAATCATAAACAGCCAGAAACATCTACCTAAGAAGCTTTTAACTCCAAGAATACCGAGGTTTTCCAAAGTGTAAGTAAATTACCAATGACATTTGCAGATTCTAAAATCAAATCAACTTTGCTATTTGGTATTTTCTTCCAATGATACTTAGTCAGTTAGGTGGTCCACAAAAAGTACTCTTCACATAGTATTTTGGAAAAGACTGCTCTTAATTTTGTTAGTCTGTAGTTTCTCAAGTCTCTCTCTTCATACATATTTCCTCCTCTCAAAGATCTATCACTCTGTGGCTGAAAATGAGACTGGAGTCAAAAGAAGCTCTAAAGTTCCCTAAAAATTCAAACTTCCATTTTACATCCCCTGTAAACAAAACATACAGTTCATGTAATTCCTGAAAAACAACATCAGTATCTTTTAATACAGCACTTACCTTTAAGTCTTTTAAAGTGCTTACAAGAACTGCAGTAAGAAATACATGTAAGACTTTGTTCTTACAGGAGAAAACCCATATGGACATACCCATTATAGCTTTTGCTGTTGATCCTGATGGTAGTGAGACAGAGACGGCTGGTATTCCAAATGGCTATTTCTAGCAGAGCATTTAAAAATAACCTGAACTCTGTCATACCCTTAATGCCTTGCAAACACTGGACAGAGACAGGAGTCATCTGTCAGTACTGTGATTTTGCCCATGCTCCTGAGCTTAGAGTTGCAGTAAGACGCTGAGAAATGGCCCTTCTGCAATCATGCAGGTTTAACATTTCCTTTGTGAAAGCAGCAGTAAAAAGTTGAGCCTAAAAAAAGTTAACCACTATTGAGTGGTTTCCACCCTGAGTCAATCCTAAGTAAGACATTACAGAACTAACAATGGCAGCTTGCTTCCTATTCAAATCTACAAAGCACAAACCTGTTACAGAAAAAGGCAGTTCAACCACTTGGAAGTGGAGCTGCCCATGAATTCCAGAAATATTCGACCATGAGCCTCTGATAGAACTGTCAGCTTATCTTGAGTGATAAGTAGATGGGAGAACATACCTGCCATTCCTTGCGCTATGCATCCCTTTTGGATCTTCAGTGTAACCTCTCCAAAATCTCCACTTTTGCATATTTCCTCTCTTACTTGAAAATTCCTTACCTTCACACAGGACAGCATTAAATCAAAATACAAAATTTCTTCATGCAAGTGTCAAGAATGTGGCAAACACAAACCATTCAAAAAATGCCTCTGACATACAATACAACTTACTTCTTTTTATGGCAAGTGATTTTATTTTGTAGAAGAAATACTTTCAGATAATACAAAAATGACACAATCATACAGAACTGTGACAAAAACAAGAGAGATGAATACTGAATATGATAACTCATTACCACATCAAGACAGAACTCAATTACAGCAGTCAGAATCACAGACCCACAAGATACACTGATGATGTCTCACAGCGGTCACTATTTAAAAATACAAACTGAACCCCCTGACAGAGAGGCCACCAAATACCACCCCTTTGTTACACAGCTACAGAACAATTTAGGGTGAAAATAGGGTCCCCTACCCTGACCCTGGCCAAAGCAGGCCTGACATGACCAGGATACTCTGAGCTGCATCAAGCCAAGTTCTCAAGGCCTACAGGGACAGAGTTCCACCTTTCTGAGCAACTTCTTCCCATATGTAATCATTCTCACAGGAACACAGTACATACCAAGTACTTCAGCTGTCACTGAATAGTAGCTTTTGAGGGGTACTACTGTGTCAGGGCCTCCACTGAAAATGAGACGCAAAATTCTGACTAACTGGTCTTTTCAAGTAAGGAGCAACGAAAAGCTTGCTGTCCTTAGACTCTTGCCACTTACCCAAACACTACAAATTTCTTATGTAATTTGTTTTTTTTATCTGCATAGTTTTGGAGTATGTCTAGTTGTGCCCAAGGAACCCAATATTGGATGGTGAACTTCAGGATGGTTAGCATGATAAATGCTAAATATACTTCAATTTCACATATATTGCTATACAATTCAATCACTTGATGCTTGTAATTATTACAGGCTATACTAGGAAACAGGGAATACTATAAATGTCTGTGCTAATCATCCTCAGTGATTAATGATTTTGATTTACAGTTTTTTTTCCCCATTACTTTTTGCCTCAGCTTGGACAAGTAAAGGCAGCTTCTGGGTTTTCCTCACCTTTGACAAGGTAAGCCTCTGAAACTCATGAAAGACCTCCTTACAAAAATGAAAATATTCTGATTGGTTTGGATTAAGTCCACTCGATTTTCGGCTGTTGTTTTCGTTTCCTGACATGTAAAAACTGGGAACCAATTTGACATTTACTTTAAATCTAGACAGTATCATCTTCCTTCTAGAAGAGTTCAGCAATTTGCAAAGTTGGTTTTGTGTTGGGCACCTCTCTTTGTAGGTAATGTATAATTAGAAAAATATGAGAAACTCTATAATAGTAGCTTAGTTAAGAAGCATTTTTACATACTTGCAGGATGCAAGGACACAAAACTGGCATTCTCGGGAATTTAGGGTGACAGTCTTTCTTTACAACAAATGGTCACAAGTGAAATTATTTCATAGCAGATTTTAGCTGGTCCAATTGGCAACCAGGTGAGCTGTACCTTCCAGAACTATACACTTTCCTCCCAGAAAGTGTCACAGTTCAACAGAACTTGCATGTAGTAACCTCAAAGCACATCGTTTAGGATAAACGTCTGTTTAAGCACTCTTACTTAATGCAGCTGCTTTCCAAAAATCAGCATGTATATATTTTCCTAAATCAGATCAGAATCTTTAGAAGTGTAGAAATTACTACAATATCCCTGCAGGGGTCTTTCCACACAGCTAGCTCACATTGTTCTTTTAACTCCTTTCTAACCAAACAAACCAAAGACCTGTCACCCATTTCCTTCCTCCGTTTAAACTGAGAATCTAGTTAAGAATATAAAGGTATTTTAGACACAACTGAAATGAAAACAATCTATTAGTGCACAGTAAGAACATGCAAATGAATTCTGCAACGTTTAACATCACTTCTAATCAGTGTTAAACACACTGCAGGTGATAATATTTTGCTATAACACAGACAGTGCTAAAGGATACAATGCACATAATAAGCTACAGATAATAAAGCTGAGGAAAGTGACACTTCTAGAACACAGAATTTTCATTTCAGGTATCAGAAACAAAACCAGCTCAATGGTTCCATTCTACTGTATGACAAATACTGAAGAACAAAATTTCAGTCTTAAAATACATCTTAAAGTAGGTATTTTCCTTCAAGGAAAAAAAAAAGGCACTATAAATAAATTACACTACAGTGAATTTGCCTGAACTCACTTTGTTTCTGTCTTCCAGCCTTTAAGTCAAATAAAACAGCATAAAAACTGTACACGCTCTTAAGAGGATAGTCGATCTTTTATAAAATAAGTTGTCTTCAGAGATGTCAGTTTCACAACAAGGGAAANTTTTTAAAAGAAAGTTAGCTAATCTAATAACTTCATTAATATAAAAGCGATAAATACTTCATGTTTACAATGCAACATGTCATACATCATCAGCTGGCAGAGGAGGTATGTTAATCCTTGGTCTTGTGAAAAAAGCTATCTTCTCTCTGTGATAAAAACAAGATAAAAAGGAAGTCAGTCAAGTAGACGCCTACATTAATTTTCCCCCAGACCATGGTTTCTTTACTCTGGTTAGTATTTGTTACTTATGTACTGAACTGATAGTGTATTTGAATACGAGACAAAAAAAAAAAATAAAATAAACCTCACTGTGTACTTCTGGCAACATTCCAAGGAACACAATTACCTTTTCTGACAGTTTAGGTGGAAGCTTTATACAATTCACCGAACATCAGCCACAGCTGACTGTAAAATGGTTTCATGGGACAAGCCCTGCATAACCTCCTTCTGCAATGCAAAGGTTCACCTCTGTACACTTTGCAATAATGCTTATGTAAAATGGGGGAAAAAACAGACAACAGTCTTCTTTTTGCTTCTTTATTGAGCAAACAGTACATACTGTAAAGTAAGTGTCATTAAGAAATAGATGGCTGCATTAAAAAGGCAAAAAAATAAAACAAAGAAGGCAGCTTTTCCTTAATGTTCTACATCTCATTTTATTCAATTACCCTTTTATATCTCAGTAAAGCATAAAAACCCCAGAAACGTAAGATGCAAAACAACCCTAAAATTTTATTTCTCCCACCTTTGTGAGAAAGGTCTTTCAAAGATAACTCAAGAAAACTACAAAAAAAACCCAAAAACTGCCTTAAAAGGGGCAGATAACTTTTATATCTCACTTAAGTGTTCCCTGCAAAAAGCTAACCACTGGATGAACAGCATAAACAGCAAAATCTAACAGTGTAGCTGAGCTGTCCTCCACATCCATGCTGTACTAACAATTTCTTCCTTTCTATTACTCTCCCAATAAAAGCTATAAAAACCTGAATGCTGCAGTAGTAAAGTCTTCAAGGTACAGCATAAGTCAAACAACGTACACTGCTAAACAATGCACACTGCTTATCAATGCCACTTGTACACAAAACATACTGTCAGAAAAAAAGAATGGTAAAGCTGTAAGAGAACACACACCATGTGAACACAGATTAAACAGGGGGGGGAAATGTCCAAAGAAAAGGCTTTTTGAGAGAAAAACGGAGTATTATTGAGTAATTTTAAGGCAGAAGAGCATTAGTAATGTATTACATTAAACCATTTATGCCCACAGACATGTATTGAAGGACTGGCTAATCGTTTGAACTTTAAACAGTGACTAGGCTAAGCTGTTTCCACTTGAAATCTTCTTTTTACTACTTTTATTTTTAAAATTAATGCATTTTAGAATCGCAATACTGACATTTTCACCTTAGCTTTGGCTCTCCACACTACAAATAATTCAAAGGAAACTCACATGCCCAAATCAATACACAGTTAAAAACTACTGGCTATACAAAACAGACACAGAATTTAAGCTACCCTCTCTAATAAACTCCTGCTATGCTATTTCAGTACCACTTTACCACTTACCTAAAAGTCTGCACCTGAACAGGCTCCTTCTGATTTTGCCCACGCAACTGATATATTTCTTTTGATGCTTTCTTTAGCATCTTTTCAGCTGCTTGCTCTTGGTGATATTCAAATTTGGTCTGTCTGGTCTGGAAACAAGAGTATAACACTTAAAATGACCATGTGAATAAAGTTAAAATAATGATTTTTTTCCTCTCCCCACCACAGCAAAACCATGCAGGTACACTGTCTGAAATACCTGATCATTTAAGAAGTATAAATTCAAAGGACTGACAGTGTTGCTTCATTTCTTAACGCTTTCAGAAAGATATGTATTAAACTCATGACATTTAGTGCACAAAGATGTCTCAAACAAGACCTTAAAGTAAGTTTAGGCTCACTCTTTGGTGATGCAATGACAATTTTGTTTGCTACACACATTTTGCCTATATCCTCTTTCTCCAGGAAAGGAAAGTATTAAAAAACAAACAAACCCCACACAACCAAAAAAAACACACAAAACCCCCCCCCCAAAAAAAAAAAAAAAACAAAAAACCACAACCACCCACCACATTACTTAGGGAACATTGCGAACAGTTCTAAAAAAATCAAGTATCAAATCAGAAAAAAAAAAATTCAAAGATCAGAAGTAAATTATTACAGTTGCAATAATAAACACCTAAAATTGAAAAACAAAACAAAACAAAAAAAAACCCAATCAAACAAGCCAAGAAATGCCCCTGGCAAATAGTGCTATTCTCCAGTAACAAACACACAGTTTGGTAATCGTCAATGTGATGACTGTAATCATGCTAACGTTAAGAACATAGAAGCAACATTTGTTGTTTGAAGTGCTGCAAGAACAGGTTGTTAGATAACTTATTACAACCAAGTGTGCAGTTGAAACAGAAGTTCCAGGACAGATTGAGTGCTCATTCCATGTTACCATACCTGCCTTTCTGCTTCCCTCAACAAGTTTCGGAATCGCTCGTCCCGAAGGACCCAGTGGGGTAGGTCTGTCTGGCCTCTGAGCTGAGCATCTTCCAAACGCTGTCTCAACTCTCTTAAAGCACATATCTCCTCATTTAGCTGTCTCTGTCTAGTTCTGGATGCCTGGAGATCCAGCTCCAGGTCTAAGGATGTCCTTGCCATAAGCTCAGCCAAAGATGATCTGCAGGACTGCTGAGTTATTAGGATTCAAAGGAAATGCACAACATGTTACTGCCTATATATATATACACTCAAGTCTGTCTTTAGTTATATAGACTATATATATGTTGGCTGTACTTAGTTCACATGCAAAGTCTTTCTTGACACAAAGTTTTAGAGAAATTATTTATTTCCCACCAGGAAAGGTTAATTAGTTGTGTAGCTTTTCTGTACCATACATTAAGTTTTCCAGCGAGTGCTTTCTACTCCCTCCTTTACACAATCCCTTTCTGGCTTGTAAATATTTAACTAATTTAACTTTATGGACTAAGCTCTCACATTATGATGATGGCAAAAAGGATGCAATATGAAAAACTCACAATGGAGTTATAGAACAGGAAAGGGAAGAAATCAGGCCTGCCTGGGACAAACAGAGGGTTGACTCATTGCAGGGGCTCTTGAGGCAGCAGGGTAGCAAAGAAACTCCCATGAAACACAGCAAGGAATTAAAAGGCATTTCTGCTAAAAAGGTGATGCAGCCCAGTTGAAGTGCCCTCTATGAACACACACAGCATAGGCAATAAATAGGAGGAGTTGGAAGCTACTGTGCAGCTAGAAAGTTATGACCAGACAGCCATAACTGAGACTTGGTGGGATGAATCCCATGACTGGAGTGTAGCTGTTGATGGCTACAGGCCGTGCAGAAGGGACAGGCAAGGGAGCAAGGGTGGAGGTGTTGCCCTCAGTATCAGAAAACGGATAGCGTGAAGAACTGTCTCTGAAGAACTGCCATGAGAAGGTTGAAAGCTTGTGGCTGAGAGGCCACTGATGAAGCCTTCCTACTCCACCTAGAGGAGGCTTGGCAATCACAGGCTCTTTTCCTGCTGAGTGACTTGGACTACCCCAAAGTCTGCTGGAAATGCAGCACAGCAAGCTGTAGGCAATCGAGGAGACTCCTGCAGTGCCTCAGTGATAGAATTCCTGAGCTAGGTAACAAACAGCCCAACCTGAAAGAATTGGTTACAGGACCTGATTGTCATTAATGCAAGTGAACTCATCACTGATGTCAAGACTGGGGGCAGCCTGGGCTGCAGTGATCATGCACTGGTGGAGTATGCACTAAGGGATATGGGAAAGGCAAGGACTATAGTCTGGACTCTCAATTTTGGCAAGGGAAACTTCCAGCTCTTTACGCAGTTAGTCAGTAGGACCCCATGAGAAAGGATCCTCAGGGGCAGGTGAAGCAGAGCTGGAAGAACCTTCAATTACCTTCAGAGCACAGGAGCTCTCAATCCCCATGTGTGACAAATTGGACAAGGAAGGAAGAGACCAGCATGGCAGAATAGAGACCTGCTGGTCAAAATAAAGAGCAAAAGGAAGCTGCACAGACAGTGAAAGCACTCTCTAAACTGGAGAGATATAGATTTGATGGGTTGACTGTTCAGTGGATAAGGAATTGGTTGGATGATTGCATACAAAGGATAGTGGTCAGTGGCTTAATATCATGAAGTTGGAAAATACTTTAATGAGCAAAATTCCCCTTAAAGGCCTTTATTCAATACTGGTGTTAGAGTACATTCTGAATCAAAGTTGGAGGCATGGCTCTATAATTCCCTACATCAGCATGAAATTTACTTCTGCCAATCAGGCTAAACTGCATGCCCTTCTGTGACCACTTGTTCTGCAGCACGTGTGGTGGCACAGGGTTGAAAAGATGGCTTAAACTATTCATTTCTGAATACCTGGGCCTCAGATACAATGATCTGCCAGGCTGCATGGAGGTGAGCTGGATGTTCCACTGTCACATTCACATTTCCCCAGGACTGCACCTTGCATCCTAAACTATGTTTTAAAGATGTAACAAAGCTTATGTCTAAATCAATACAAGTTCTCTATGTTCACATTTTAGCTTAAAAAAATCCAACCCCAAAACACACATTCCCTCCCCTGTTACACTACAGAAGCCTTAAACATTTTCTAAAAACATCAGAATGTGCCTGCAGACATCTAAAACTTAGGTATAGAAGTGCCAGCATTCTAGAAACTTAGTGAAAACCAAACCCGGGCTCCTGGGCATACCTGCTTATACCGCAGAGTGCGCCTCTCCAACGTATTCCGGACAAACGGGGACTTCCTTGGCAGAGTTGAACTGTCACTGTCACTGCGATAGAGCTGATTAGGAAAGATATTGAAAATGCAGGTTGCTTACAAGTTTGTCTACAAATTTGTCTTCCTCTGCTTCTAAGATTTTTTTTTTTTTAAAGTACTGAAACTGTCTTGTTCTAATCCATTCATTTCAGCTTCAGTTTTATAAATAACGTTTTATGTAACAGTGCTCCTACTGTATAGTCTGTAAAACTTCAACTACCAACAACTAAGTTTCATCAACCATTCTACAAAATAGACAAGACAATGTTGCCTAAAAGATGGGGGGGAGGGGGAGTTGAAAGCAGTAATATTTTTTTCCAAAGCATTTACTGTTATAGGAAAAACAATATAGCCTCCAACTTTCCCCCCATTTTCTGATTTTAGGCAAATGTAGACTAAGGGAGGGTGCTGAACAATCTTTACCTTTTTGCACTTTGTTTGTGAGGGTGTTTTACTCACGCTCCCTATACCATAAAAAAACAGGAAATCTATAAATCAAAACTGAAGAATTTGAAGACATCCACAGATGTACTGTGTGCAACATAAATAAGAAAAGATTAGATCTGTGGTTCAGAAAAAAAGCATAAAAATTAAAATTCACTATTGAATTATCAAACTCAAGCTATCAAAAGCTTATGAAAGAGTACAACTAAAGCTACCTGCATTCCACCAATACTGTAAAAAAAAAAAAAACCAAACCACAAAAAAAATGCCCAGATACTGATCCGCAATACCACAGGCAAACTGCTTATAAGCCTTTTACCACTAGACGTACCAATCAGCTAGTATGATCTTGAAAATTGTTATGCCAATCCTGTCTCTCACTGTACCAGCCATCTTGTAATGTTCAGGACAGCAACCAGAGTCATAAGAATATTTATGCAACAACCCTATGCTTATGCATTCAGTCCCCTTTCCAAAACTTGTAGGTAGCTGCAAGTTAAATATGACTACTAAGCTGTTTATACACCTCATTAGGCAGCACTGTACCTCTGTAAAATCAATAACTGTACTCTAACATGTAAGGCTGCCAAAGAGCTTAATATCTAATTTGTCACAGATTCTTTAATTTTAAACGTAATAAATTCAGGTTTAAAAGAGCCAGGAGACCTCTCCCCCACTGCAACGATTAAATTCAAGGAAAGACTATTCGTAAGTATTAAAATGAAGCATTATATTTTTTAATACAAGTAACAAAGTCTTAAGAAGTAATATAAAAAAACTACTAAATACTTGCATGGAGGGTCCTCCCCTCCCCCCTTTTCTTTTAAACCTTACTCACTCTGCAAACATATTGACTTCGTGCTCCAGGCGAGAAGGTCTGGGAACGAACAATAGTGCTACTTCGAACAAAAGCAGAACCCCGTGGCCTGCGGCTAGTTCTCTCTTTTGGAAGAATAGCAACTTCTTCAGGAAACAGATCCTCTGTGTTAGTTTCCTTATCTACCTAAAATTTCAATGAAGGAAAAATTTTTATTTTTTCCTCATTTTCTCTCTCTCACCAGAAACAATAAGACATTTAAACAATATGTGAAGTAAACCATTTTCCCGGCTAACTGTGTTCAAGTTTTAATGTGCAATGAGAACAGAAAAAAAATTCACCTCATTTCAAAAAAAGTTTGAAAAGTAAGTCATTCGAAATTATAAGACTACATTTTGGAAGCCTTTTCTGGAGGAGTAACAATTATGAGATGTAGTTATAATGTGAATCGTAACTGCACAGCACATGGAGTGCATTTGGTATTGGCAATTGGGCATTAACCAGGACACCACCTCATCTTTAGCCTCCAGAGAAGAAAATTGAGTCACCTTTCAATAGGCAAGGTGACTCTGAAGCAAGCAATCACCACAAGAATGCAGGAAGTCTAATCAAGAGAAAAAAACTCAATAAAATGGACCTGAAAGACTGTTGAAACAATACCAGAAGCCTAAACTATTCAGACAGAGAAAACATAGGCTACTCTAGCACAGCTTCCAAACTCGATAGGAGGTATGATCTTCTCTAAAGGCAACACAAGCTGCTTATGTTCCTCTACTTCAATGGAAGTGTGATGATTTCAACTTATTTTCAATGTTTCATATCCTGAATACAAAAGGTTTTAAACAACAGTTTCAGCACAATTCTTCTGAAAATTTCAGCTGTATTTACTGTAACACTGAAACACCAATGCAAGTCTTAAAACATAAAACTTCTTTCTTTGCAATTCCTTCAAAAATTCTTATTTCTAAGAGCATGAAATCTGGTCAAGATGTTTCCTGTTGCAATTTCAGGTCAACACAGACTTTGATATGAGTGCGTATTTACAGATTAGATAAAGGGCACAGTGAAAATAGCTTACCTTTTTATTTTAAAAGCAACCAAGCAAACAAAGAGAAAACAACAAACAAACAAACAAAAAAATTATGTCCAGATATAACTAACAAACAAACAAAAATTCCAGCCCTAAAGACGGCCTTTTTAACAACTCAAAAAGCACATTCATGAGGCAGTGCTTATAGAGGGTTGTTAATGTAATTTCTTTTTCTCTCTTCTCAAACCCAAGCAGTTGCACATTCTGTGTGTGCCAGGCAGCATGGCAGTTTGCATAGTGCAGTGTCTTCTCTCATTACCTTTAGTGGCGGAGGCTGCATTTTTCCAGAACTGTACTGGCCTGCTGGAGCTGCAAACATGTGTCCAGCTAACGAATCCCCGCAAAATGGCTCTGGATAAGGAGGACTAGTCTGGGTGCAATTACTGCATCCACTGTCAACAGATTCTGCTTGCCAACTCCTGAAGTCAGAACATCACAAGAATTTTGTAGGTATTAAAAAACCCCATGTAGTCATGCACCATGTTTCTGTATTTCACTATCCAGGTCAGTTTATCAGTTTAGAATATTATTTCTCCAGTAAAAGGACAACATATCTCAACTGCATTTCTGTGGATGCAAAGCAAACATATTCCATGCCAAAAAAAGACCACCACATAAAAAAAAATCACCTTCCCAAATTTTCTTAAAGCATATGTTTTGGTCTTTGTAACAACACTAAGAAAACAGTAACAAAAAAACCAAAATGACCAAAAAAAGGCAACTCATGTAACAAATTAGGAGTATTATTCATGATAAACCAACATTGTAATAAACAAATAAACACTGAAATACTAAGAGCTGTGTTGCAGATTCGCTTCATAAGCACCTCAACATATAGCTTTGACATTTTCCCATTTCACCACAAAATACTTCCTTTTTTAGTACAGTGCTTTTTGCTAATCCATTATAGTGGCCTCCCTAGCAGTTTCTGTTTCATATGATGTTTTCATATTTCCTAAATTTGATGTTTGCACATCATCACATAACTGAATTTTTGTACCACTAACAGGCAGCTGGTCTCAGGATCTGCTGTAGTGCAAGTATCACTCATGTGTCTGATGAGGTATTGAAACTACTGTTTTTACCGTTCTGATACAGCTTCTGCCTGATCTTCCTTTCTTTCCATCTCCAAGATTTCCTCCTCTGTGTATTCCAGTTTTACTCTCTCTTCTGCCAGCTCTCTCTCAACTGCTTCCAGCTGGGCAGTGGTCCTAGCTAAGAGAGCAGTCACTGCATCCTGAAAGGTAAACTACACTTCAAATAAAACTGTTTGAACAAGGCAATGCATTTAACATGTATTATTCCAAGAAAACAAAATACAAACGTGGCTATTTTGTGTTCCTTAAAAAAAATTATTAAACCAAATCTGTCCTGAATCTTTATGATCAAAAAGCAAGTGGTGTTCTACGAATGTAATTTCTCACAGAAACCAGGCAGACTTGTTCTCACTGTGGAGCATCATTGAGCAAGCTAGGTCAGAAGAATCTCTGAAGGTCACCTGGTCTGATGCCCAAAGCAGGGACAATTTCATAGCCACATCAGGTTGACCAAGGCACAGTCAAAGGGTGAAAAATCTCCAAGCATTGAAAGTGCACAACCTTTCTTGACAACCTCTTGAAGTGCAGTAGCAGAAATTTAATAAGGTCTAGTTAGCTGAAGAGGAAGTGTGCATGCAAATACATACAGTACTATTTCAAGTACCTGTCAAGACATCACCTAGCATATAAAGTAACTTTTAAAATCCAGCCACTGCCACAAGAGCTGAATCAAAGTATCACAGAATCACCTTCTGTGCACCATAGGTAAGATGATAAAAAAAAACACCCCACAGGTCAAACAAAATATCACTTTTCAGAGCCATATTGTTTTAAATGTAGTTACATTTCCAGAAGAACAGGGAATACTTTCTTCACACTGGTTTTTGGTCTTTGCTTTCTGGGGGTCTGAACCAGTAAAGATCTGAACAGTATACCAGTGAAGCTGCATCTCACCAGAACTCTCTGCATCAGTCAGGTTTATCTGAGCAATGCCCTATAAACAATAAAAAGCATTAACCAAAATAAGATAAGTACACACTGCACAGAAGACACCCTATCAGTTAAGGAGTATTTTATTCATAACATATAAATATTTATATTAACAAATACTAATTAAAAACAAACAGTTTTGTTTTGTGGTGTTACAATGTCTAAGATACTGAACTTCTTGCCTCTTGCTTACTGTCAAGAAGGACCAGACTAGTTACATGTTTTGGTTTTTTTTAAGTTGAAAAAACAAAATTTCTGTGACTGATGTGGATATGTTTGTTATGGCTGACAGCTCTAAATATTTTGTTTTAAATCCTCTCAATTAGAATCTGATTTCTGTATTTGCTGAAATTAACATTATTTTAACAATATTATTTTAATCTGTTTTTTTTCTTAAGAGACGTGTATTTTGATATATTCTTCTATTCTCAGAAGTATATTTAAAAGCATAAAAATATGTCATGTAAAACCATTTGTTTTTTTTTCTGCCTATGTCTATCATAGGGTAGTCAAATGGGTCATAAAGTAATTTTTCCACTTTCCAAGCCTCCCAGACTCAGGTGAAAAAAAAAAAAAAGTTTAATGGAGGCCTCCAAATAAAGTATTTCCAACTTTAAAGCAGCCCTACACCACCAGACAGAACTTATGTAAGAAATTTCTGAGTGATGCTGACCCAAATGAAAAACAGCTGAGAGTAAATCCATGCTTTTTTTTTTTTTCCTTTCTCCTTTTTTGTGTATCAGCTCACTAGCTGAGTATAGCAATGATTTTCTATTGGCTACCTTAATTACTTCTTTGAGCTTTATCTGGCTGTCTCTACAACCTGTTCGTCTCCATGCTAATGGATCAGATGCTAAGAATGTTTTCATTTGTATCACTGGGAAAACAGTATAAATATTGTTGATTGCTCACAAAACAAAGAGCTGGATGCAATGATTACGACTGTAAAGGCAAGGCAGCAGGAAATGCATACAGAAGTATCATTAAACTCCAAGCAGTTAAACAGAAAATAATAGCAATTTAAAAATCACTATATTGTTTTTCCAAGATGAATATTCTCTATGACTCTGCTTAAAGAGGTGCACCAAGTTACTAAGAATATTATTCTGCACCAGTGTGTTGAAGTCTACAAACACAAATACTTTTCATTTATACATAAAGAAGGATGTCTTCTAATTATCTACTGTTTTTGGTGCAGTGTAGTAAAGAAATATACATCAAACACTAGCACATATGTGTCAGTGTTATTTTTGTTTCAGAGGAAGAGTGTAAAGTTGCTTTCCTGTCATCAATATTGGAAAGAATGTTGACTCTTCATGTGTTTGACACTGTATTTATTAGGCAGCTGAGAACATGTGCCAAATAAGTTGTTACTACAAAGTGAATGACTGGGTACAAAAATAACTATCAAACACAATTAACAACTATCAGTACTGCAGGCACTACTGAGACAGAATAGTGAAGAGGTGATTTGGTCCAATCAGCATGGTGTCACCAAGGGCAGATCCTGCCTGACAAACCTGGTGGCCTTCTACGAACAGGTCACAACGTTAATAGATGAGGGGCAAGCAACTGATGTCATTTATCTGGACCTGAGCAAAGCCTTTGACTCTGTCCCGCACCACATCCTGGTCTCCAAGCTGGTGAAACATGGGTTTGATAGGTGGACCATCAGATGGGTAAAGAACTCGCTTGATGGCCACACTCAAAGAGTGGCAGTTAATGGCTCCATATCCAAGTGGAGACCAGCGACAAGCAGAGTCCCTGAAGGATCAGTCCTTGGACCAGTCTTGTTCAACATCTTTGTCAGTGACATGGACAGAGGCATTGAGTGCACCCTCAGCAAATTTGCTGATGACACCAAGCTGTGTGGTGCAGCAGACATGCTGGAGGGAAGGGATGCCATCCAGAGGGACCTGAACAGGCTGGAGAGGTGGGCACAAGCCAATCTCATGAGGTTCAACGAGGCCAAGTGCAAGGTCCTGCATCTGGGTCGAGGCAATCCCTAGAACAAATAGAGGCTGGGCAGTGACTGGTTGGAGCACAACCCTGAGGAGAAGGACTTGGGGGTGCTGGTGGAGGAGAAGCTCAACATGAGCTGGCAGTGTGCACTTGCGGCCCAGACAGCCAACCAGATCCTGGGCTGCATCAGGAGAAATGTGGCCAGCAGGTCAAGGGAGGTGATTCTCCCCGACTATTCCACTCTGGTGAGACCCCACCTGGAGTACTGCATCCTGTTTTGGAGCCCCTATTACAAGAGGGATGTGGACATGCTGGAGTGTGTCCAGAGAAGGGCCACGAGGATGATCAGAGGGCTGCAGCACCTCTCCTATGAGGACAGACTAAAAGAGTTGGGCTGTTCAGTCTAGAGAAGAGGAGGCTCCAAGGTTACTTTATTGCAACCTTCCAGTAACTGAAGGGGGCCTCCAACAAAGCTGGGGAGGGACTTTTTAAGCTATCAGGTAGTGACAGGACTAGGGTGAATGGAGCAAAGCTGGAGGTGGGGAGATTCAGACCAGATGTGAGAAGGAAGTTCTTCAGCATGAGAGTGGTGAGAGCCTGGAATGGGTTGCCCAGGGAGGTGGTTGAAGCCAGATTCCTGGAAATGTTTAAGGCCAGGCTGGATGAGGCTCTGTCCAGCCTGATCTAGTGTAGGGTCCCATGGCAGGGGGTTTGGAACTAGATGATCCTTGTGGTCCCTTCCAACCCTGATTGATTCTATGATTCTATTTCACACCTCAAGACTTGGAGCTGTTTCTGAAGGATGACAAAACCAAGGTAGGTCTGCTAGCAGTCTGTTGTGTGCCTGCTCTGATGCATTTGTTAACAAGTTGGACGGGGAATAGTAAAATCATTTATGAATCTCTTGGTTATGTCAATCAGGAATTGTAAAATTTATGTGAAAAAGGACCAGAATTTAAAAGGATGTTAAATAACAGGACAGATGTTCTGAAATAAAACAAATTGCAACGTGCAAAAAGACAAATGTTACACTCAAGAAGAATTCTCATAAACTAGGACACAGGGAAAAATGGGCTGGTTAGGACCACTAAAGATCAGAAACTGGGAGTGAATCAGCAATGTCATGTGATTGCAAGAAAGACAATCTCATTACTTTGATGTTTTAACATGAGCTATTTGTGCCAATCACAGAAAATAACATCTTTCTTATCTCAACATTGATGAGGGCACCAAGAAGAAGTAAGTCAACTTAAGGAAGCACAGTTTCAGCTGTAGCTGAAGGAAAACAGGAAAAGATCTTTCAGCAAGGGTGAGCATACAAGTAAAAGACTGAGGGAATACTAAATTTCACAATTTAGTAGATTTACTTCTTTATGTAAGTGATGTTTAGGACTGTTTGCCAAAATATTTATTTTTTCTTAACATTTTTTCCCTCCATTGCTTGTTATGTACAAATATTTGTATAACTTGGGACACATTCTGGCAAGCTTCTGATCAATGTGTATAAGTATCTGAGAGATGGGTGTCAAGTGGATGGAGCCAATCTCTTTTCAGTGATCCCAGCAATAAGAAGATAAGAAGCAATGGCTACAAACTGGAACATAGAAGGTTTCACCTCAACATGAGGAGAAACTTCTTTACAGTGAGGGTGACGGAGCACTGGAACAGGCTGCACAGAGAGCTTGTGGAGTCTCCTCCAGACTTTCAAAACCTGCCTCGATGCGTTCCTAGGGGAACTACCCTAGGTGAGCCTGCCTTGGCAGGGAGGTTGAACTCAGTGATCTCTGGAGGTCACTTCCAGCCTCTGAAGTTCTGTGATTCTGCATTTAGGAAAGCATTTAACTGACATAATCCAACTGAAAATAAAGCAGTTATCAAGAATTTCAGAAATATACAGATGATTAGAGAGATGGGAAAAAATGTAACCTTAGTGGAAGAGATTTTGAAAGGAAGAAGGCTTATTGATATAGGCCACCACAACAATTCCAAAGAGAGGCAGCAAATAATTTCTCAGTTTGAGAAAATGCCTATTTTCCATTTATGGAAAACATTTAAATACCTACTTCAGTGAAGCCACCTGAAGAAGCTGTGGCATTGTTTCTCTCTTTTGAGCAGCATTAATACCCTAAAGTAGGTAACCAACTACTGCAGACAAAAGAAATTTCTGATGAAGATACACAGAAAAAATCCTAACAGCAATAATTTTTGCTAATTCAGTAACAGCTGTTAATAAAAGTACCTTAGACATAGATGTAGTTTTGTCAAAATAAAGATGATTTGCACTGAAAAAGCTATTGAGCTTCCCAGAACAGGCTATACCACTAGAAAGCATTTTACCCCAATACATCCTGACTATTTCTCTGTCACAACGCTGTAGTGCAAAAATTATAACATTGCCTACTGCTGACAAGACCATGGGTCCACTTCTTCTTATAAAAGATGCTACCTAGTTTTAAGGTGGACTAATGAACATGCTTAACCAGATTTGCTCAAACACATCTTACCCGTAAGTCCAGCATGACATTGAGATGACTGTACTTTTATAGGTTTAATAGAATTTTCACTAATCTGTTTAAACCCCTCACTAAGATGATAGCCCACTCCAAGATAGATTTATTTAAGCATATTTACATTCAATAATAGCTAAATGAAGCCAACACTTAGCACATATAACCCACTTAAATTGCTACATTTATTTAAATGCATCTTCATCAGTATAAGGCAAAAAGTTCACATAACCAAAACCTGTTTGGACCACTATTATCCTGCAACAAAGATTGATATAACAGTAGTCTTCTTTGCCTACTAACAAAGAGTTATGCATGCATTAGAGTACCACACAGAAACAGAAGTCTTGAGCATACTGTAGTATAAAACCTGTCAGATGAAGCCTTTGGGGAAGTTTTATTTTTACTTTTTTTTATTAGTATTGTTTACACAATGCTTTCCTTCTTTCATCAACATTTAAAAACAGCAGATTTTTCAACTTCCCCAACTGCAGATATTGTAAGAAATGGAACAAATAATAAAAACCCTTTATCTACTAAATCCCACAGCACTGAATGTAAATCTTACATATATTTTCAACATGCCTCGGCAACGTAACAGTACAGGTAGCCATATATTCAACACTGCTCAGAAATTCTCCAGCTCTCAGCTCAGCTAATTTAGTTAACCATCTGGAATACTTTGTATAACGTAAAATGCATGTATTTCAACTTTTTAAAAAATCCTATCTTTTTCAGTAATAGGACTATACGATACTCACATATGCAAACAGACACATTCACATGCAATTCTATCAGCACTTCTTATAGAAAAACCACATTTTCATTTTCTATCTTAAAAATTCTTCCTCAAATAAGTTCCCTGTACTGCATGGCTTTTAAGTTGTATCACTTACCAATAGTTCTTCTTGCTGCTGATGGTCAACTGAGCAGATATACAGCTGCAGTGATTTTAATTTCAAAACACTTGAATGCACAGGGATTTGGAAAACTTCATTAAATATTAACGGAGTTTGAAATTCCAAGGCTCTAGAGCAGTAAGTGGTTGGTGTGCCTGACTCAAGTGGTGGCAAATAAACTCTCACATGACTGGGAATGGCAAAACAAACAAATATTACAGTTCAGACAAAGAACTATTTTGCATTTCTCAAAATCAAGCTAAGCAAAAGCATCAATGTAACTTCCTTATTAAGAATCTGCTCTGAGATCTCCTCGTTACAGTAATTTACTTTTTAATCTTAACACATAAGAACTGCTAAACTAATTTGGAGCTCCTTTAAAAAACAAACAAACAAACAAAACCCCAAAAAACCCACCAAACAAACAAAAAAACCCGCTAAAACTAATTATTTTTCTTTTTTAATTTGGTGTTTAAGCAGAGGCACCAAATGGCAGTTGAGATGCCTGAGGTATCCAAGACATCTACAGAGTGCTAGCAAATATGGCATAGAATCTATGGGAGAGCTACAGCCTTCTCCTGAACTGAAGTAGCTGGAGGCCAGGTGCTATGCTACAGTATTTCAAGTGGAAACATATGTCTGTTTAGGTGACTGAATTGCTCTATAAGTGTCACTGATCCATTTCTTCTTTCCACCCACTATGAATACCTTCTCCCCCACCCTCCAAGAAACTCAGCAACAAAAGGATGGCAAAAGAAATCTGCAATTATTGCATCCCTCTGCCATTGTAAAAAAAACAAATTTAAATATCTGATACCAACTCNAAAAAAAAAATCCGCAACGTTTTTAATCTGACAGAAAACAGCACAGCTACCAAGAGAAGTCTTTCGGTGTTCTCCCTGTCCTTACTGTCTGCCCAGGCCCTGCAACATCCTACCTTTCCTTGTGCCAGCTGACAGTTTCAGGCTATTGTGTTGTGAACCAGATGAGACAGTTTATCTGGTTTTAAACGCTTCCCAAAGGGGAAGATGAGAGAGTTAGTAGAGAGCCTCTGTCACTCATTCAGTGGCTGCTCAGCACTAACTCCTGATATCTGTGGAAATAAAACAAGGCTCAAGGATTTAAAAAAACCCTCTAGGTCAAAGGCTCACTTAAGTTGACCACGTGGTTGTATGAATTCTTGTGCCACCACCAGAGAGGGGTTGACACTGACAGGCAAATAGACAACAATTGGAAGAGATCACTATGGTGAAACTGTAGTGATGGAGTGTGGAGCACTGAGTTAGCTAACTAGATTCCCATGCTGTAAAAAGAGAGCCATCCAAACCATCTGCTCACTGATTGCTGCAGGTAACTCCACCTCTGCTGCCCTCAACATCTGATTCAATTAATGTACAGTTGCACATAGGTGCCCATTAAAAGCTTTTTTGATTTTGGTTAGATAAACATTTTTGATCAGTTGAACCAACTGATTTAGTGGGCAGCTAAGCAGTTTCTTGATTCCAGCTCAGGTAGTTAACAGAAAAGGACGAGCAACAGTGCTGCCTTTTTGAGAGCCATTTAGATGCCCAATTGCCTGGATGACAATGTCCAACAAACACTTCAGAGTAATTTTTCTTTTTTGTGACTCTGCTTTACTTTCTTGAAGTGCTGCTCATTTCTTTTTCTAATCACAAGGCAGCGTAACTGAGTACTATTCAATACTCACATTTTTTCCCTATCACATATCCCTGCAGTTACAGTGAAACCAAAACAAGGTATCAACACTAATGTACTAACATATATGGAAGATTTCAACTAGAGGTTTGTGGGGTTAGCTAGATCAGACATTGTCAAAAAAGATCAGCTCATTCAGTGTCACTTTAACCACTTCCATAGAATGGCTGACTTTACAATACAACATTACCACACCTCCATTTTCCACTTTTCAAACAACCTCTACCAGAGATAACCAACTTTAATGGCCAAATTTCTTTAAAACACGCTAAGATACGTATCACCAGGTAAAACAGTGTTTTATGGCAATATTGCCATTACTTAAGAAACATTTATTAAATTAAGGAGAGGTCTATATAATGTGATGTTGAAAAAGTAGCACAGGCCACCAGAAAATAAAATTAAAAAATAATTGATTCTCTTCATTGATTCTCAGCTAGTATTTGTGTTAGAATTATCTTCAGAGACTGCTTCACAGATATTCAAGGATATCTGTAAAGGCCACAAAAGCCTGCAGATATCCTGGTTGGGTTTTTTTGGTGGTGGTGGTGCATTGGTTTTGGCTTGGGTATCTTGTGTTTTGTTTGCTTTCGTTTTAAAGATAAGGGGCAAGCTATCTCTAATTCATACATATATGTTGATGTAGGAAATTCAGGAAAATTACACTAATCTTATTCTAGGATATATGACAAGCTATAGAGAACTTCTACAGAAAGTAATATTTCTGGAATACTGCAAGTAAAGTAGAGAGCTGTTTTGGTCAGAAGGCATGGGTTGATGGAGGCACAACTTCAGTATTTTCAATCTTTCCTGTGCATAATAAACATGTAAGAACAGGGGGCATTAGAGACTACAGTTGTAACTTCACCATTTTGACAGGGATTTTACAAAAGGCATTTTCCATCCACAAAAACAGTTATTTCCTCACATAAACTAAGACATGCCATCTTCTCCAGAAATAGCTTAATTCTGCACAAAAGCAAGCATTTATGATCGTGGCACAGAGCAAGGAATGATCACACTGTGGGTGAAATTTAAGCTTACATTTTGGAGTTCTCTTTCACAACTAGACTACTGAAGTTCTTCAATTGTAGTACATGGACTAAGAGACATTCACTTCCACTGTCATGCCTGGAAAATAGATTTCCTGTGTTAGTCACCAAGTAGCAATCCATTGTTTAATAGATAGAGGTGAAAGACTAAAAAGATGTAAAGAATGTAAAAGCACCTTTTTGCTATTACATCTCTTACACAAATCAGAAAAAAAGCAATTGTACACATTGATAACAGAACATTATTAATAATATGAGCTATAGTAACAAAACTAGTAGAACTGAGATAATTACAACATTATTCGGTTTGGAAAGAGTAACATTCTTTACTGTGACTCTTGATAGTGAAAAAGATTTACCAAATATGTTCCCTGGTGTAAGCAATCACAGCCTATACATGTGCCTGCATGCACACACACGCAGGTAATAATGCATCAGTTACTCTTTCACATTGGCCTGAATTTTGAAATTGAACCAACAAAGCTGGTTGAGATTCCAAAATTCTCATGGAATTTTCCACACACCAGAGATGCATTTGAAGGGCTAAGATACAACATTCTGCCTTGCACTGCTATTATCTGCCCTTCTCCATGCCATCCCACTACCAACAACACCGTGGCCCAAGTACAGGATTTCAAAGCTGTATTTCAGATTTGTATGTTTCTCTTCATTTGTGACTTTCCTAAAGTAATCCTCCTTTATCCCACATAAAAACATCTCACTCACAGATATATACTCCTACACCCATATTCACTCTAATGGCCCAGACAATGAAAATAAGTGCTACTGAAATGAGTAAAGAAGCCAGCATTGAAAGGATGCTGTTTAACTGCAGTTAAGGCACATCCCCCGCACCAAGTAGCACATGCCTGACTGATCAGTACCTCTGCTAAACTTTGGCTGCCAGTTCAAAAACTTCTTTAAACTATCTACTGCAGCTAAGTTTAATAAAAAGTTAGAAGTCAAACCCAATAAAACTAATGAGCAATTCCCGCTGAGTTGAAAGAAAGAAAGAGGAGTAACTACTCACAGAAATCCAACATGTATTTGGGGTTCTTCATTACTGGCAGCATCACCATAAACCGGTTCTTCCAGATCTTCATTCCTGCAGGAACAGAAAGGACTGTTAAAACTACATACTGACCTAAGCTGTTAAAGCAGAATGAAATGATTTTGTTATGTGTGGATATAAGCAATTGTACAGTAACACCAGAGGGACTGGTAATAGAAGGAATTGAGCTATCTATTTAAAAGCACACAGAGGCAATGATCCACAGTTTTAAAATATGAGGGTTTAGAGTACTGCTTTCAAGATACTTATTTCAGTATTTATTCTGCCTTCTATTTCTTTTAACATCCTCAAAATGTTACCTTCTTCCCAGTTACTGTTTATTGTATTAAAACAATTGTATAAAGTAACACATTTTTATCCATCCTTCAATAAATTGGTCAGTCTACACATTTTTAGATTTTCAGCAGTTCATATATTTATTCCTTGCACTTTTATCACACACTACTCAGAACTGTAATCCACAGTCTGCATAATTTATTATAGACAGTTGAAATAACATTGCTGATTTATGGCTAATAAACTGAAAAAACTCTCTTTCAAGGGAGAAGTATATGGTGTTTGAATGTTAGAGACAAAGAGACTTGGCACTTGTGAAGATGACAGTGGAAATGCATGTAAAAAGCTTCTTTCCTTTAAAACACACAGTCTAGTATTTTTATGTTACTAAGAATTAGTAATTTTGAAAGCCTATTCAGAAATTCACAACTAATTTTCTCGGACTGTGTGGCAGAACAGGAATATTTCCAGCTCACTATGCATTTATACACCTGACCTTTTGCTTAAAGCTTCAAACACGCCACTGTCACTAGCCAGTGAATGATCTGAGAGACATGCTGAAACTCGCCTGGCTCTCCTCTCCGATCTTCTACCACTGTCTCCTCGAAGAGTTACAGCTGTCAAGGAGAAAAAAAAAAAAAAAAAGTGAAGACAACATCAGCTCAAGACAGCTTCTTAAAAATTAAACAAAAAACATTTACTGTATCAAAACTAGCAAAAAACCAGCATGAAAACAGCTCATTGCTTTTTCATCTAATTTTAAGCTAAAAATTAAGATTACAATTGACTGGAGATTTTCTGTGGGAGAATGAAGGAAGGAAGTTTGTGGCTAACTTCTGATAGGAATAAGTATAAACCCATTGCATTGTTATGAAATGCTTTTCTGATTGCATAATCCATCCTAAAGGAAGGCCTAACATTCATTCAACATATGTACACATGATACCCTAAACTTGTACGATTTACCTACTGAAATACAATAGGCTGAAAACGAACATAGAGACTAATGCTTTTAAGAAGTTATCCGATAACACAATGTGAGATTTTGTTCTCATTTGTTTCCTAACACAAAGTCTCAAAGCACATTGTTTATACCATGGCATAATAGCAGCTTTTATTTACCCTCTGAGAGGCATTATCAAAAAGAACCAGTGCTTTCCAGCTCGCTCAGACCACTGGTTTTTTGTTGCTTTTTTTTTTTCAAATTCTTGATGAATTACTTTGAAAACTGACTGGAGGAGGAGAAAGTAATATTCAATCCCTTCTTTCACCGTTTCTCAAGTCATCAGCAACACCAGTCACTATTTAAGCGACTGCAATAATTTTCACGTTGTAAAGTGTATCAATAAAAATGTTACACATCAGGTTTTGCAAAGGCGAGTAGCTTCAGCAGCTACCAATCCTTTAAAGTATGTTTGCAAACGGTAGTAATGCTCAAGAATTGCATGGTAAGGTTTTGACACTTCAATGATAGCTCCTTAATCTAAGGTTGTTTTCTTTTGAGTTCAAGAAACAGTAAAGAGAATTGTGCAAGTTATGCCATTTCTTTATCATGCAATGAAGAACTTTCACCAACATTCTCTTCTCATTAAAGTCCAATGACTGCCCTCAAAGCAGAAAAGCAACGGAAAAAAGATGCCACTTGAAAAGGGGAGAAAGCATCTTACTTGCTTCTATTTGGGCTCAGAAACTTAAATAGCACGGAAACATTCACAGTTCCAGCAAACAGCATTTGGAGTGATAGCAGCACAGTGCACACAGCATAGGCGACAAGCACCAGCTGACATCTACAGCTTACTGCTCCCCCACTGAGGACTAAACGCATCTTACTCCAAGTAACAACTTGTTAACTACCTCCATTACACATTACTCCAAGGCCTCAAAAATAAAATGCTGGTACACAATTAGCAAATTTCCTTCAGCAGAATGCCAGCCTATGGCCTGAGCACCCTCTGCAGAGCCCAGCCAAGGTATCTATAATGAGACATCCACCTGCTCTAGACATCAGGACTAGAAGCTTAATAAAAGATTCCAAATTAACACAACTATACCAAAGTGCCTGACTAAGGTCAGCTTTAACTCACGGCAGGACTGGGAGACAGGATGCACTGAGCTCAGCAGTCCTGTACAAGCTTGAAGAACATCCCAAAAGATGTTTGGGTCCTGTTTGGAATTAAAATTCCCACATACCAGAAGGGCCAGATCTCTATCATTTTTGTTTCATAACCTATCAACCTCCCCTCCAAATTCCAGAATTTAGTCATATTCCACTATGCAGGAAATTTATCTGCTGACCAGGAACAGCCTAGTCTGCATTCGTGTGTGTGCCTGGAGGAAGAACACTTTCTACCCCCACCATTATGCACATCACACATCATGCAATGTACTCATACCATCTGTGCCACAAATGAAAGCTACGTTCAGGCTAGAAAACAGGAAAAAAACCTAAACTGTATTTCATAGAATCACAGAAGAGTTTGGAAGTGACCCCTAGTCCAAGGCTATCTGCAGTAAGCAGGGACATCCTCAACTATGTCAGGCTGCCCAGAGCTCTGTCAAGCCTCACCTTGAGTTATCTCTAGGGATGGGGCCTCAATCACCTCCCTGGGCAACCTGTTCCACTGTTCCACCAACATTCTGAAGAATTTGAACCATGCTCCACATTACTCGCCCAGAGTTGTAAGTTTGGCTTCTGGTTGCCTTGCTTAAATTTTTTTCAAAAAGCATTTTCATTCATTGAGCTAACCTCTGAGTTCTATCACTAGTATTTCTGCAGAATCACCCCGTGAAGGCATCTTTTAATATAAAAGTTTCCCAATAATTTTACTTCACCGGAAAGCAGCTGAACTTATCAAAAGTGTATACATTTTGTACAGAAGCGTTCCATAATTTCTGTACTAATTTCAACAAGTTACACTAAGATGACTTGGTTTTGTAAATAAGCCAAACTCCTCTATGTGAACACTTTGTATAGATGTAGCAGATGAAAGACCTCATGAGCTCTCTCCTTTGGTGGTTCATGTTCCAAATTTTTCAGGAAGGAAAATTTGGTGTGAAGCACCAATATAATGTAATGAAAAAATTACATATTACAATAATGTTGTAGCTTGGCAATGACTTGCTTGTTGCCTGCAGGCCATGGAAGCATTCGTTAACATCTGGACAATCCCAGAAAATCTGAGAGAGATGCAAACACCGAAACATGCCCTTGATTAGAGAGAGGAGAAAAAAAAAAAAAAAAAAAGATTAAAAAAAAAAAAAGCCAGCAGGAAAAGCTGGTCAAGAAGAAAGAAATATCAGATTTTGGTTTAAACAGAACAAACCTTAGCACAGGTTACTGATCCTCCAATGCTGAATGCTAAAGAATTGTTTATAAATAAAGTTTCTAAGAGACACAATTCATTTACTCACTTAAATAACAAAATTGGTGAACAATACATATGAATTCCCAGAACTACTGGTTGCCAAATCTTGATAAACAATAACCTGATTAAAAGATTATTTTCAGTTGTCATTACTTGGGAAAAAAGTGAACTTCAAAGGAAATAAGGACATAAATAACTCTAAAGCATGTTTTGCAAGCTTAGGAGAGTACAAATACTATGTGTCAGATGAAAATGCACTATTAAGAGAGTCAAACGCTTCCATAAAAACTTAACCAGAGACATACACAGACCTAACCCACCATGACACTGTCAGGCATTACTACGATATAACAAAGCTGAAGCTCACAAAACACTTTTTTCCCAGAAATTTAACTGCAGCCATGAATACATTGTTTAGTTGACATAGCAAAAATTAAGTATGCCATAATGATTAAACAGATACAGCAAAATATCAAACGAACCCCAATGAAGCAAAATCTCCCATTTCTTCACATGCAGCTCAAAAAAAACCAACCAACGAACCACCAACCAACACTTCATACAGAAAAACACACTGGGAATTACAGGCAAAACCAGCACAATAAGCAATTTCAGGTTCACTTACAGTGCACTTTTCTGTTGTGCCGCATGAGAAACAAGACAAAATGAAGAGTACAGAATGATAAATCATCTTTTAGATCTATGACAACATTTTGCAAAGAAGAGATTATTTAGGCAGTAAAAAGCACCTCAGCATTTGAAAAATTATTTTATGATGGAGAGGAAGAAATCTGGAATATAGGGTTATTTTATTAACATTTCTTCCATTCCCAGCTATATAAATACCCTTCAGGCATATTCCCTTCATTCACACATGTTAAGATATTTCACAGTATGCTCCTGAGACAGGTTCAGAACAAGACAACAGGAAAGCAGCAACAGAACATCAAAATTGCAGTTGCTGAAGAGCTGTTCAAACTTGCTCAGGTGTTGCTACAGTGCAAAGTATGTGCAGTTTAGTCAATGCTAACCCTCCTGGCTCCCAGAACTTGCAAAGATTACCTCATATTTTGTCTAGCGATGGAACAGGCAGAAGATTGTCGAGCAGTGATTCTGCAGCACTGCATTATGATACCAGACCATTGGGTGGCAGCAGCAAAGCACACTGCGTTGTACCTCAGTGAAAAACCAAATCCCCCAACATCTGGGGGCTCCCAAACTGTGATATACAAGCTTAATGCTCCACCAAATTCTTCTAGAGAAGAGTACAAAACCATAACAATTGCAATACAGCCAACTCCTACTTGAAAAGAACTGCACTACAGTTCTAAACCCACCAGCTTTCTAATGTGAAACTCAAGGTAGTCATGAATCCAGACAAGTTTTAAACAATTGTTTTTGAATTCAAATATAAGAACAAATAGATCAAAAACACACTAAAAACCCCCACACCCAAAACAAACAAAACCACCACCACCACGAGGAAAAAAAACCCAACAAACTAACAAACGTACAAAACAAAAAACCCAAACCAACAAACAAATGAAAACAAATAAACAAAAAACCTCCCAAATCCCAACAAAACAAAAAAAAAAGAGGCAGCTTGGCTACCTTGGAACCATACACTCTTCCTCAAAAAGCAACACAAAGCATTCTGTTGTACACAGAGAAATGCTGTAACCCCCTGGACTAGGTGCTGGAGCTGTCAGAGGGTTTCAGAGAAATGTGAAATGCATAGAAACATGACACAGAAATGGGAAAAGGAAAACCAAAGCAGGAACCTGTCCCTTATCCTATTGCTCCCTAGGCCCTTCAGATCAGGCCTTCACTTCTAGGAAACACGTATGAGCTATAAATGAACTACTAACATAGTTTCTTTTACCACAGTGGGTGAAGACATGCTGTGGTCTGATCTGAGGTTTAAAGAAAGCCTCAGGAAGTCTTTTCATGGCACTAATTTAAGCACAAGCTTACATGCTGGTCTCTGGAATTCTGTTTATTTTGGTCTGAAAGCTGTAGTATGGGCACAAGAAATGTTTACATCTAGTAAATGTAAATTCTGCAACAGTATCTTCTGGCAACTTTAGCTGTGTTAAGGAAAAGAAGGCGAGTCTAGACTCAAAATGCTGTTAGAGCAATACAAACTTTTTAGCACAGTGGCAATTTTTTTTTTTAATGAAAAGCTGAAAGATTTTCCTTAGATACTGGCAATGTCTTTCTTATTATCAACTGACAAATAGAATTTTGGTAGGATAATATTACACATTCTCTGGTTATATTTCACATTACTACTAAGTCCTGAATGCAGGACTACGCAATTGCTAACACAGAATTCTGCATATAGAAGTGGGATGGCAATTACAAACTTGAATACAAAAAAACATTCTCTACTGATCCTTCTCTATTGGTATGGTTTTATTAGAAACGTACGCAAACCAGTTCAGCAAAATGTCGTTTTGAAGGAACAATCCTTTCTCATTTTAACAGCAGTTCTTCAGTTCACTGATTAAAACAGGAAAAGAGATTTCTCATGTGCCTGTATGCTCAGATTTTTAAATTGTTTTTTTTTTTTAAAAAAAGTTTCCATTTCCTCTTCTGATCTCTGCTGTGCCTCAGAACCTTCCACTGATGCAAGAGTCAGGAAAAGAAAACAGTGATGTGCTGTGGTAACTGCATACATTTCTCCTTTGTGATCACAGTGCACAGGGCCTCCAAGACAACCATCCAAACTGGACATTTAATTTCTCACACAGCCCCTAAAAGAGGATCCTTGGCTAATAAAGCACTCTACTCATGAGCATGGTGCACCATACCACTGTGGCTCCTATTCCACTGCAAAACTTAAGACATGGGAACCTGGTCTGGGGTATGTATGAATTCAACATGCAGTTAGCCAGCCATCAAGCACTGCTGGCAGCATGACCTCATTGCCTGGTTTGGACTTTTCCTGGGTAATCTGTTGGGTATTTTCTATCTCACATGGGTTTGTGTTCCTTTAAATAATCAAAATAATGGCAACACAGGCACAATTGAGGGCCTCAGAGCTATCTAAGCCATGCTTTGACTAATTTCCAATCCAAGATGGAAATATTTATTTCCTGATGCACTACACTGCAGTCAGCCCACATTCCATTCTCATTTGCCCACCCAATTCACCAGTCTTCTAAGACCTGCTTGCAAAGAGGTCTATACTATTTGACCTCTCTGCCTTAAATCTAAGTTTAGGGGTTTGGGTTTCGATTTTATTTGTATTGGTTTGGGTTTTTTAACAACTAACATCTACCATGTAATTTTTAACTGATGGAACTAAAATAAATCAAACTGAATAACAATTTCTACTGTGTCAGTTTGCTTATGTCTCCGTGACATTTTCTATTAAAATGACAAAATAATAATGTCCAGAAACTCACCTCCACCAGTCTGGGCAGCAGTCAGCTGTGGTCCCATTTCTCGCAAGCCGTCACTGTCCACAGGGTAAGTGGACGTGTGAGATGAGCTTGTTCCTTGTGCATCATCATCACCCAATGCTATGGTCTGAGCCCTGAGCATTTCTAGGGCTCCTATGCTTGCCATTTCCTCAAAACCTTCTGACATCTGAGCCAAGGGAGACTCTCGAGATGTAGAGAGAAATGGGGTGTCCAGAGGTGAGCTTGGAGGGGATAATGATGACAAGGAGGAGCGTGATGACAGGGATGCCAGGGACTGTGGTGTATCCAGAGACCTCCGCTGCTTGTTGAAATTCGAGTGTCCGACGGTATCAGTGTATGGCACATCCTTTGTGAGAGACTCGAAAGGAATGATGTCAAAGCGTAAATGCTGCCCATAGTCTGTAATGCCATCTGATTTGTCATACTGCGGAAGGCCATAGATGTCCGTAAAGCTGACTGAGCTGAGGGAGCCTCTGCTGGAGGCCAAAGATCCTCGACTGGAGGCCAGTGACCCCCTGCTGCTGCCAGAGGACATTGTGAGGGTGCTGGCTGACAGACTACAGCAGGTAAAGAGACAGAAAACAGAAAAAGGCCCTTTCAAATATAATCAGAAACACTAGTGCAGATAAAAAGGTCAATCCAGATTACACAACCAGTTTTCCATGCATTCAGTACAGTGACACAGAGAGAGAATTTTGCATTTCAAGGTCTAGCTCATGTCCCTTGCCCTGGTCTCAAACACAACTTTCATTGGAAGAGGGCAAGTGATAATCAAATCAGGGCCAAGTACCTGAAGACAAAAGGTCCAATAGGACTCTTTCCAACGTGTAATTTGCCCTAATTCAGCAGAAAAGAGGCCACAGAAGAATCTGGATTGGTGGACTCAGTGTAAATCCAGGAAGGGTTGATCCAGCTTGAATTTACATTAACCACAACCATAAACGTATCGGGGAGAAGAGGTGTGAAGGGATTTGGAAAGTCCTAACAAACTGCTGTGTTAGCATCACTCTCACAGGTTTTTCCAGTGCAAAGTAAGACAGATATTAGCATGAATCCCATTCCAGTTCTTCTTCCCACTCTCAAGCAGTTAGAGAGAAGAATAAAAGTGAAGAAGAGAGATGAAGCGAGATACAGTAGGAACCGAGCTTTTGATGTCAGCATGGTGTTGAGCTGAGGAATCCCCAAGAGCTTCATATAAAAAGGCAGCTGCAAGCGTGAATATGCAAAACATGCTGGGCTTCTGTGTGGGTCTTAGCACATTCTCATATTTAAATGGCAAAATTTTGTCATCTCACCAGGGATCAAAAATTCCTCCTTTGGAGAAGGTACCAGAATATTAAACCTCAGAGAACTTAAAAGCATATTATCTTCATATTAGGAAGAACATAACAATATTACAATGGGTATTAGGTAGGTATCCTCTTTTCAGAAAATAACATAAAAAATTCCCAAATATACACAGTAATCTAGCCCAATCAGCCATCAGCAATACTACTTATAAAACTCCACCAAGACCATCATGTTCAATAGACCAAGCTGTATAAATTGGATTAAAACTTCATTTACTTGGCACATGTACACAAAAGTATTAAAAAGTAAACTTCACAGATTACTAATATTATTCTCTGTTACAGTTAAATTTCAAAACTTGCTGGCTTTACATAACTCACCTTTTTAACTGGGAGTGTAAATAGGAGGTTAAACGAGTAGCTTCCTCTAGCTGCATAAGCAAACAATTTCTCTTTTCCTGTAAGAGTATCCTATAATTAAAGAGATATAGATTATTATTTTATTTCATTATGGTAGTGGTCAAGAAGTGCCACAAACTTTCTAAGTAAAAAAAAAAAATATCATTGCATTGCAGTTTGAAATATAAAAAGAATGTTCACTGTTTAATGACAAGATTTAATTTATGCATCTTATATGGAACAATGGTGATTCCTGCAGGAACACAGAACCATGACTCCAGCAGAATTCCCAGATAGATGTCTCATTATATTTAAGCAGGTGATATGGCATTTTGAATATTAATGTAGAACAAAAAAAAAATCTTGCTGGACTTATTTTTTGCCCACTGTAATAACAAGCATCTGAATTACTCAGTACCACCACCACAACACAATAGAATGTACCTAGAACACATTTAGTCACTAACACCTATAAGATATTTACCTTAAAATCTGAAATCCTATTAAATGCAAAATACAAATAATAGATTTTATCTATTTCTATTGCATTACTTTCTTTCATTAATTCAGAATTAAATATTCCTGGTGTTTTATTTTTCCAAATACTTCAAAATAAAATCAGGGTGGTAATCTGTTTTGTGCTGTGTATTTGTACACTCAAACCCTGTGCTGCATTCACAAGTTGGATGGAAATTTAGATTCTGAGAGAGTTTGGAGAAAGCTTATTTGAATGCTTCAGACCTTCCTCAACTGCAATGACATCTGTTAGAATTCAACAAGCTAATAGGCAGAGGGAGTGCAGAGGGGAAAAAAGGGGTGGGTAGGGAACAACAAAACAAACAAAACAAAATACAAAAAAGAAGGAGCGCTTCTGGATACAACAAAATGGCAGCATTAGTTTCTATAAACTTTGGATGGTTAAGATATGAAAAAAAAAGTCTTTGTTAGCATTAAAAACATAAATCTCTCAATTTCTTTGGCCTCCAACTTTATCATATGCTGGCAAGGGTCTGTACTGCTATGCTCCAGCAAGCCCACCAACCTCCAGGGAGGCTCCCTTTATTGCAACCACATGGCAGAAGCTGCACACTCAAGCACATGCAAGAGTAAAGATTTTCCCCTGCTCCTGTGGACCCCAGACCAGGTAAACCAAGTGGTGCAAAGGCTGCTGCAGCTCAACAACATAATATGATAAAGGCACTAAACACAGGAAACGAAAGACAAACAGATGCAAGAAACTTAACTGAAAAGTTTGCAAGAGGTATCCAAATCACGTATTTTAAAACAGCCCCCAATGCTGTTAGATACATGTGTTAAAGGGCAAGGGGTGTCTCCACAACTAAGGCTCCCAGCCAATATTACAAAACAAAACAAACACAGGCTCCCCAAAAAAACCCAAAACCAAATAAAACCCAAGAAAAACACCCTAAACAACATCCACACCCCACAAACACACACACAAAAAGCCTCACCTCTGTCATACAGATTTTACGTTAGTAACAATCTGCATGCAATTCCATGCCTTTAAAACTTGGTAACAGAAGAGAACGGGTAACAGTTTAAATGAGGATGCTTCTTTGTATTTCATGAATGGGAGAAATTAAAATTAGAAATGCATAAGTAGGAATGGGTTTGGACATTCCTGAGCACAAAACAAATAAATTAAGAGTTAAGCTTTCCTCTAATTCGTTACACAAAAATAGTGTGCCCTTCAGTATCATTCTAACTTCTATTCAACATTCTGCTAGCAGTTGAAATATCAAGTATCACATTGGAACGCTGGTTTCCACAGCATGAACTACATGGAAAAATAGCTTGGTCTTCTTGCCAACATAGTATGTACTACCTAACATGAGAGCCCAAAAACAACAAGTAAAACTTACCACACTGCAGTGTAAAGTGAACTCCCCTTTCTGTCAATTTAAGCTGGAAAGTCAATATAATGGTAATGCAAAAATTGCAAAAAAATACAGAACATTGAACCGTGTGTGGGTTGGCTGTGAATTTTCTGTTTATTGCTGAACTTACTGTCTGAAGTAGGGAACTGAATTTCTCAACAAACATACATAGATGGCAATTTGAAGTACTTTCTGTATCTTAATTATGTAACTATTAATCTTCACACACATCACATTAAAGCTGGTTCATGTAGTTATCCCCAAACCTGAGATTTTACTGCTATTTAAGAGAAGCCAGTCTGGGAAACAAGAATGATATTTGGTAAGAAGAGGTCAAGAAACTTTGTCCGTTTCTTTGGCAACAGCAGAAATTGGGCAACTTTGAAAAAAACAGTGTTTCCCATCAATATGTCTTAGATGTTGTTTATTTTTATGTATAACTTGATATTTAAGTTTTCAAGAATGACTCTGTTTATTATGTTCTCTGAATGACAGAGTTGGGATACGCTCCCACTGCTGAGATTGCAAATTAAAAGGAAAAAACTATATACAAAAGGCAATAAAGATTTAACCATTTAGCTTTTTTGTTATAAGGCAGAACCCAAATGCAGGAAATTATTGTTGTTGTGACACTTCCGGTGATGAATATTAGTGCACTTCAAAATAACAGAAAAATCTTTCACTATCCAAGTACTGTTATTCAAGTGTCTATCATCAGACAATATCATAGAGACTTTTTCAAAGAACTTTTCGTGACTCTATTCTGATCTCTTGTTCCTACCTAGACTTTTTAGATTAATTAAAGGAGACCTAACTAATCAACATCACTCTATCTTTCAGAAACTTCAAGACAGGCAGAATTAAATAATAGCAGTCAGGAGCAGTCTCTTCCCTCTTATTGTAAATTGCTCTAAAAAACAAACAAAACATTGCTAAAGACAGTGAAACTCCTAGTTTTCCTTTGAAAGTACCTGTGTGGATCTTACAGTAGATAAAAAAACAGTTTAAGTTCCCAAACCTTTCAGTGGCCCCATGAACAGATGTTGCTCGAGCCCGCTGAATTTCATCCTCCAAACGCCTTTTTTCTTCATCCAAACGTGCAATGTCTTCTGGGGATCGTCTCTGCTGACTGATGAGCTGCAACTCCTGAAGAAGAGCCTCCTTCTCTTTGATGAGCTGAAGACGGTCCCTGTCCGCTTCAGCCATCCCTGGCCAAGATTCACTTTCTAGCAAGGCCAGCTGCTGTTGTATATTTGAAACCCTTTAAAAGAGGATAAATGTATTTCAAAATGCAGAAGAGAAAAGAAAATTAAGAGGAAAAATAACAAAAGGTGAAGCCTGTTGACTTCTGTGACTTTCTTCTGCATTTCAAAACAAAATTTAGAGGAGTTCAGGATGATTACTTGGTTTTCTTGGGTTGATAAGGTAACTTGATTTGTTTGTTAAGTTTTTTGTAGTAGGCTTTGAAGCCAAAAGTAGTTTCTAATATTTCAATATGATGAACCACACGACACAAAACAATAGTTGTAAGAGTACTTCCACAGTTGGCACTTTAGGAAATTGTTCTGCTAAAACCAATTTTGAACTCAAACACTACAAAGAACCCTAATGCTAGAAATTTCAGAAATGTTTATTTTGGCAAAATCAAAAGGTATATAAGCATAACAGGGACACTCTTTTACTACTGGGTATTTATAGAATTATAGAATCATAGAATCAACCAGATTGCAAGAGACCTCCAAGATCATCCAGTCCAACCTGTCACCCAGGCCTATCAAATCAACTAGGCCATGGCACTAAGTGCCCAATCCAGTCATTTCTTGAACACCTCTAGGGACAGCGACTCCACCACCTCCCTGGGCAGCCCATTCCAATGGCAAATCACTCTCTCTGTGAAGAACTTCCTCCTAATATCCAGCCTACACTTCCCTGGCACAATGTGAGACCGTGTGCCGTTGTTCTGTTGCTAGTTGCGTGGGAGAAGAGACCAACCCCCACCTGGCTACAACCTCCCTTTAGGTAGTTGTAGACAGCAATGAGGTCATCGCTGAGCCTCCTCTTCTCCAGGCTTAAACAGCCCCAGTTCACTCAGCCTCTCCTCACAGGGCTCGTGCT
Source organism: Psilopogon haemacephalus (assembly GCA_013396835.1). Taxonomy (NCBI): domain Eukaryota; kingdom Metazoa; phylum Chordata; class Aves; order Piciformes; family Megalaimidae; genus Psilopogon; species Psilopogon haemacephalus. The sequence continues at coordinate 45,953 of VWZI01020614.1, read as the reverse complement.
CCAGGCCCCTCACCAGCTTCGCCACCTTTCTCTGGACATGTGTACAATGGGCAGTTCTGACACTGTAGAATGTTACAGTTAAAATCAGATATAATCATGAGTAATTATCAATTTCTGACTTTTGAATGTTGTAAACTAAAGAACTGCACAACAGATATGCAGTGGTACACCTCAATTTCATCTTCGCTTTGAAAGAGTAGCATTCAAAGTTCAGTGCACCATAACAGATTATGAACCTTTAAATAAATAAATGTTTGAAAGTACATTTAAAGGCAGGCATAGAAGCAGGATATGCATTGATGCTTTTGGTAAAAAGTAATATTTTTTTCCAAAATATCTGGTAAGAAACAACAGCTAATAACAAGCAAAGCAAAGTAAAAGCACATAACAAGCAGGCAGAAGATTCACAGAGGATGCGCAGTGTGGCAACATATTTAAGAGTATTTTAAAAACCATAGGTATGACAAAGATAAGGTTTTCCCCATCAAAAACAAAACCTCATGCAATCTTTATTTCATACAAACATCTGGAAAGTATTTGGCTATCTTATTATCATGGGAAGAGAAGTCATTTTACAATGATTGCATTCATGTACGAATAATAATTTTACTGTAAATTTTGTAAAACATGTTTTCTCCCCTTTAGATTTCACTTACAGCAAGTAAAGAACTTGGGTACTATGTCAAATTTTAGTCTAAAGCATAACACTTTATCAAGCACTTCAATACCACTTCCTCCTTCCTGCTGAAGCTACTGAAAAGCAGTATTGTGAATCATTACATGTAGTCTGTATTTCATGCCATAGCTATTGTGCATGAATTCCAGATGCAACTTCCTGAAGAACACCTCACTCCATCGACCAAGTGACAGAGCCAGGAGAGAAAGCACAGTAAGGATCTCTTCTCTTCCTTGCCCACCTGCTATGGTGTTAAAGTTTCAGTAAACACTCCGGAAGGCATAAAGAGCTTGATTTTTCTAGTGTTCAGTGCCAAATGAAACAAATGGGAACTCAAAGTCCTTGCAACAAAATTACGGAATTTAGGTACAACTGAGTTATCATAGCTGAGCAAATGAGTGTGAATCTGATGAGCCCTGGCAATGTATTTGAGTGATCATGTTCATAAGCTCTTAAACAGCTTGTGGATGAAAGAAGATGAAATGTGTCTGGTGAGGTCTCTGGGTTGTTTTTTAAGATGGCTGACTGATCCCCTCCTTCATTTTAACACCCACAATTGTTTTGGTAACTATTTTTCTAGTGCACAGTGAGCTGGTTAAGAAGCAAACAGTAATGCAGGCAACTAGGAAGAGAGAAGTTCCAGAACGCAAGGTGGGATCCCTTCTTTCAGCACTATTTAACTGAATCGGCGCGGCTGTAGAGTAAAACATTACCCTCCAATTCAAGAGGCTTCAATTTAGCTTCTTGAGCTCGCTGAGAGCACGTAACTCCCTTTGTGCATGACATTCCAGTTTAAAGCTTGCTTTTCCCCCTCAGCTTCAGTTACGCTGATGCTTTGAAAGTAGTAAGTTGCAGTACAATAACTTAATTACACCATTATTAAAAGTAACACTGTGGACAAGGTTTGTATCACTGAAGAGTTCCAAAACCTGATTAGGTATTTACTTTTATTCCTTTGACACTCTAAGCATTCTCTAATTCTCCTTTTAAGCAAAGAAAAAGCACTTGGAAAACAACGCATAATGTAGAAATCTGTTGGGAAGGGGAACTTCAGCATCAACAAGCCAGTCTTCTGAAACCTGTATTTCCTGTAAATTAACTAAACTTTTGGGAAACCTTTGTGCTTGCTTTCCACTGAGGATTCCTTCTGTATGGTAAGTTGTTCCAAAAATCTACCAGTGATAAACTTTTTAAAATTTATCTCCCTGGCTATAAAACATCCTTAAGGCTTTTATGGCCTCACTCACTGCAACCTAACGAAAATATCTAAAAGGTCATATTTGGTTCTGCTATAAGCATAATTGTTAAAAGGTTATATAATTGCAATTTTTCTTCCCCTCAACACAAGCTTTTCTTCCCAATAACAATAAATGCATAAATAAATCTCACCATACTTATCCATGCCATACCTATAGGACACCAGCCACTCTCACCCCTGGTCTGTTACAAAAAAAGTGACAGGTTTGCATTTCCAGACTCAGGGGATATATTCACCTACTGAATACAGACTGAAATTCGAAGGGGAAAAATATATATACTCTTTTCCACGACTTTGTTGTTCAAACACATTTTTTCCTTCCTACTGGGTATTTTAAAAGATATTACTTCTTAAATGTAGTCACTGTAAAAGACTATTTTTGTCTGGCCTAATGCCAAACACTGAGGTCCCTTAACCAATACAGCAATTTAACACATTCCTGGGGAAAAAACAGTTAATTTTGAGCCATCGACATTCCAGGCATTTTGCCCATTCCCATCCTTGCATAACAAGTGCTGAGAAGCTTTCATTCCATGCTCAAGTAGGTGGTATCAAATGACTTGTTTCCTAGGTAAGACGACTTGCTGCTTTTTTCAGTATTTTAAAATTGCAAGCAAAGATAAATGTAACAGCTCCAGTTAAGCAGAAAAGCATGAGGGATATCGATGGGATTACAGAAGTTTAACCTAGTCTTAACACTGATTCAAAATAACCCGCCTTAACCTCGTAGAGCAGGGTTATTGGTTGGACTTGGTCATTGTGAGGGTCTTTTCCAATCTGAATGTTTCTGTGATTCTGTGAAAATTGCAAACCTGCCCTTAAATAGTCATACTGATATACCTAGAACGGTGCCTGGCCCAAGATAATTGGTAGAGATAGCATGAGGGTAATGATGAGTGCAACCAGGAGATTACTACACAAACTACATCAAGGGGGCATGCATTTTTTAGAGTTCACATCATGCCTGACTGGTCATCTATCTATACAGACTTCCACCCTAGACAAAATGGGGCAACACTTCTGCTACTGGAAGTATGTGAAGAGCCTAAGGTTTTTTTAGTGTCTAGAACCTCATATTCAAGACTGCTAGCTACTTGAACACAACACTAATGAAATTATACTACTGAGTTCAAGAACATTTCAGTTCAGAAGGGGTTATTTATTAAAATATAACACCCAAAGTGAGATTGAAGTAATAATCACAGTCTGATTTGCAATTACAATTAACCTCATGTTTAAACCATTACAGGGATTATAAAGAAGACAGGTTATCTTGAGGAGAGAAATATCTGAAGCATCACAAAGGTTCTAATTCATGCTCACGAAAGGGACAAATTACAGCTGGCACTTCATAACTTACAAGTTACTGTCCTTCTTAAAAATTTTTTTTCAAACTTACTTCAGTTTGATTTTCCAAGGATATTAATATGTCCCTAAATGTAAATGCCTAAATTTTTGTGTGACTTAAGAGACTGTTTTATAGCTGAGGCTTTCATTACCTACAAAGACTGGTGAGCATAAACCAACAAAAAAAAAATCCAAATCCACAGTTATGATTTGGAGGAGAGTGGTGGCTAAGATTACACAAATATGCAGAGATGATCAACATAAATCAACCCAGCTTATTCTTTTCCTTAGGCTTATAGAAGGATTGTAAATGGACTGATTTCTTGGCCTCTTCAAGTGTCAGGGAACTTCTCCCACGTGCAATATTCAGAGGAAGTGGCCATGGGATGGAAGACACATAATGAAGGGTGTATGGACTCAGTAATTTCTGGTATTTACGGATCCTCTTGAGAGTGGATTATGATTTACACCCAAAGAGGAGAAGGCTAAGGAAAGAGGAAGAAAGAAATGGAAAGAACAAGAAGCTGGGGAATTCAGCCAAATGCTCACAAAACCTTTCCAATGTGTCTGCTTTGGCTGTTCTTGCAAGCCACCGTGGCTTTGGCAGACGAGTACACTCTGTAGAACATCCAGCCTTCCTGGCAGCCCAGTTCAGTAACAAGGAGGTCTCAAATTGGCACATGAAACCTTTAGAGTTCACTGGCATTTTGCAGACAAAAATAGGTATTCCCCTTTAGGAAAACTGCAAAGCCTGCTAAAACCAATGAAAGGGAAGAATTATTGTTTTCCTCCAATTCACAGGTAAACTGGTATAAAGAGAACTCTAAAAGACAGTTCAAGAGCATAGCTCAGCATCCTTCATAACCCTAAGAAAAAGTTTCATATTTAAAAACTAACACTGGGAGATTTAGGTTTAGCTCACCTACCAGGTATTTATGTGATATTAGACAAATTACTTCATCCCTAGTAAGATTTTCAGATAAGCTTAGCAGAATAAAGCATTCAAATCCACCAAAATTCACTAAAAATTTGGTAAATACACCTTGAAATCTGCCTACACAAAATAAATTTCAACAGGAAAATACTTGACTGTGTTACTGTATCAGTACTGGAATACTTGTATCAATAGCCAAAAAACATGTACTTTGCTGGTACAAGCACAAACTGCATTAACATGCTTCTTCTAGTACTTTTAAAATCCCAACTGAAAATTAATGTTGGTAATAAGACACGTTTACAACAAAGTAAAAATATTCATCAACTACACCAAAAAGAACAAACTAACATTCCTAAAAGGAACGTGAAAGTGTTAAGCATAGCTGAGGAGGAGGCTACAATAAAACCGTTGACAACCATTGTATGACTTAAACAACTGAATTGAAAAATAACATCTTGGAATTCAAATTTACAGAAGGCACAAATTAATTACTGAGTTTGCACCCCAATTAGAAAAGCTGGTTGAATATGCTTGGAAATATTATTTCATTAAAGTCAGCTACCATCAGACTGGAAAAATCAGAGTTATGCACATTTCAAAACCACAGCTACTAATCTTGCAGGGATAATTCTTCATCTATTGATTACTACATTTGACAGGATATGAGGCACTGCAGCAATGACACTTCATGATAATTCGCTAATACACTTTACATAGCCATTACACTGAAGTGCCCAACTTCAGAGTTATCAAAGAAAAACAATTTGCTTTTGATTTCTCTTTCTATGAAACAGTCTATACAGAAAAGTGCTTGAAGGGTACACTTTCTAGTGTGCAAATGCTTTCATGAGAGGTGGTCTCACTGAAATGGCAACTGAAACTAAAACCTGTATTTATCTGGGCAGCTCAAAAAGACCATCCTCCTTCCCTCCTCCTTCTCTGGAGGGCCACACTGACAGATCTGAGAGAAGATATTTCATGGAAATAAGGTACAGTTTATTTTAAAATAATGGGGGGGGGGGGGGGGGGGGGAATGTAGA